>ML783855.1:90413-134114 GCA_009831015.1 Picea engelmannii | reverse complement strand
ATGGTGCCATGATTAATTATCCTACTTATGATAAGGAATTATATGCATTGGTTCAAAGTGTTAAAAAATGGAAGCATTATTTGTTGGGAAAAGAAACCATTATTCACACCGATCATCAACCTTTGCAATACTTACAATCACAGTCAAAGCTCCAGCAAGCTAGGCACTTCAGATGGATGGGTTTTCTTCAACAGTTTCATTTGGTTATCAGGTATAAGAAGGGAATTTTTAACAAAGTCGTTGATATGCTTTCAAGGCCTATTATTAGTGCTTCAGTTATTCTTAAGCAGAGTCCTATAATGCATGAAAGTTATGTGGAGCAATATGCTTTAGATACTGACTTTAAGGAATTGTATGAAACTTTGTGCCACTCTAACCATGTTGAAGAATTGGATTATCATGTGCATAATAATCTCTTGTATCATCTTGGCAAGTTGTGTATTCCACAGGGAGAAAGAATCCACATCATAAGAGAAGCGCATTCTTCTTTTATTGCTGGTCATTTTGGTGTAGGCAAGACAGTGGCTAATTTGCAAAGATACTGCTACTGGCCTAAGATGAATGAAAGTGTTTTGCGATATGTTCGAGGATGTTTGTTGTGTGCTACAATTAAGCCTAGTAATCAAAAGTTGGGTTTGTACACTCCACTTCCAGTTCATTCTCGACCTTGGGAAAGTATTTCCATGGATTTTGTTGGTGATTTACCTATGTCGAGAAAAGGTCATGATTATCTTTATGTTGTGGTTGATCGTTTTAGTAAGATGTGTATTTTGATGCCTTGTACTAAGCAGGTAACAACAGAACAAATGACACAGTTTTTCTTTCAAAATGTTTGGGTGCATTTTGGTTTTCCCAAGTCCATTATTTCTGATCGGGATTCTATCTTTGTTGGAAGTTTTTGGTCGAGTTTATGGGAACTCATGGACACCAAGCTTAAAAAGAGCACAACTTTCCATCCACAGACAGATGGTCAGATAGAGGTGGTGAATCGTACAGTGGTACATATTCTTCGTGCTTATTGCAGAAGCATCCTAAACTTTGGGATGAACATTTACACTACATTCAACATGTGTACAATTGAGCTAAGCACTCTTCGACTCAAATGTCGCCATTTGAGGCATGTTTTGGCTATTTGCCCAAGTCGCATTTAGATTTTATCTTTGGGAAAGATATTGTTGTTGATGGTCAATATGACATTGATAGGGTAGAGAAGTTCATTGAACAAATTGAGTCGATACATCAGGTGGTGCAAGAGCAGTTGGAAAAGAGTCAGGCCAAGTACAAAACAAGAGATGACAAGCATCGTGTTGATCACAGTTTCGAAGTTGGAGATGAATTTTGGCTTTACATCAGCAAGGAGAGGCTTAAAGGAGAAGGTAAAAAGTTGAAACCGATTCGATATGGTCCTTTCAAGATTGTTGACAAGATTGGTAACAATGCTTTTCGTTTAGATTTTCCTCCTTATATGCAGATGTATGCAGTTGTTAATGTTGAGAATTTGAAGTTGTATGAGCCTGCATTGATTGATGATCAAGGAGAGCATGTTCATATTCCTTCCATAGATGATTTTTCTCCAGAGTGTCTAACAAAACTATAGGAAGACATCATCCTTGACAGGAGGATGCGAACTTCAAAACGAGGAAGTGTGGAGTATTTGCGATTTGGTCTTAAAGGGACGAATCCAAACAAGGCCAAGTGGATTGAGGTTGGAAGGGTGAGGGAACTTTACCCTCATCTTCACATAGACTGAAAATAGTCTTTTGGAGGTCCAAAAGCTTCCTAATGGGGAGGTGTGATCAGGGGATCAAATTTTGCTCAAATTTTAAAGTGCTCAGAATGCGACGAAAACAGTGCCATTGCATCTGTCTTGTCTTCCTGATTCTGGTAGTATATTTACTTTGTCAAATGGACTCCATATGGAGAAGATATCATGATCTGTTCGTCAAGCCAAACATGCAAAAAAATTGACGCTGACTGTACCAGTCCGTACGGTCTGACGTGGCGGGACCGTACGACTGTATAGAAGTGACGTGGCAAGCAATGGTTGGTTGAATGTTGACGAATCAAGAGATGACACGTGTCAGTTTGGTGGAAAATGGTATGAGGACACGTGGCCCAATCCATGGACGCCACGTGTCACTCATTATTTGGTTTTTGGTTGTATGTAAAATGTTATGGGAGTCTGCGGGGTTTGACCCCCGGACCTCCCCCACAGTGTAAAGACTTCACAAACCTCCGCTGACCAATGTGCCGCTGCACGGTTCTTGTTAACTATGTGGTCAGAAACATTTTTATGTTTTTTTAATGTTCAAAACGGAGGGGGGTCGGGCCGGGGCCCATCCCCGACCCGTGGATTTATTATATAACATATGACCATTGTAATCACCCGTGCGCAATTTGTATTATATACCATATATCCACGTTGTAACCTATACTATTGTGTATAAAGCACGGGGGGGTTATTTTATATATCCCGTGGTTTTCCATAAGACCGGAGCGCGGGAAAGGAGTTCCAACGGTTATGACGGTTTAACCACTTTTTCCCATGCACGTGGTCCCATGCGTCATATGCCTAGGTGCCTAGGCCGTTAGGGCCTGGCGCACCCTTAACCGTTCTACGGTTTGCACCATTGGCGCGGTTGCGCCTGGTGCTGTGTTTTCATGCTTTAAAATGCATGTGAGCCAGGTTCAATCAAGAAGGGTGCGTTTTGTAGATGCAGAGACAGCAAGCTTGAAGGGGGGACTTCCAGGAGGCCTAACTTCTTCGTTTTTCGACCGATTGAGGTGCCGAAATAGCCCAGACAGGGGTTTTGGAACGCTCTGAAGCCATTGGAGCAGTCGATTTGTCAGTTTGAGCATTGTAAGACATGTTTTTGAGCACTTTTTGAGAAATTAATAATAATGATCCATTGGAAGCTGGACCAGGAGATGTAGCCCAAGAGAGGGGTGAAATCCTTTATCAATTGTTGTACTTATGTGTTTATGTTCATTGATTATGTTGTTGTCTATGTGTAATTTTCATAAGTAATCCTTTAATTTATGTGTTGCAAACTGATCCTTTTGCTTTAAAACACATAACATTCACTTGCAATAAATTTCAAGTTTTTCAAGTCTTCTTCATATTTAGATCACTTATAAACCTAGATAAATCCAAACTCTATTTTTTCAACATGCCAACCACGGTTCAAAATCATCTTTCAAGACTTTTAGGCATATCTAAAAGCTCCCTTCCTTCCATTTACCTAAGCATACCCCTCACTGGAGAGCCAGTGCGATCCATCTCATGGGACAGCCTACTCCTGTCTATCGCCAATAGGATGAATAACTGGACCTTTAGACCTTTGAATATTGCTGCCAGATTGGTACTTCTAAAGTCAGTCCTGCAAGCTCTGCCCACCTACCTCTTCACTTCTCTGGAAGCGCCCATTTCGGTCATTCGGGCAATCAGGAGCCTTCAATGGAATTTCCTATGGCAGGGAGACCAAAACAATAAAAAGTGGGCATTAGTTGGATGGGATAAACTTTGTAAACCCAAATATTTTGGAGGGCTGGGACTACGTGATCCGGGAAAGCTTAACCAGGTCATGGGAGCCAAAATGTGGTGGAGATGGTTGTAGCATCCGAAATAACTCTGAGCACAAATCTAGAAACAAAAGTATGCTTCGAACACATAGCCTGACCAATTAATTAGATTCAATGAACATATCCAGGGATCCAATATATGGAACACTGCCTGGTAAAATCACTCTGTGATCCAGAAGCATGCTTTCTGGGAAGTGAGAAATGGGGAAAGTGCACTCTTCTGGCAGGACTCATGGCAACAACTACCCCCTCTCAGTGACATGGAAATCCTCAATCCTCTCAAACAAAGGTTACATATGAATATCTTCAGGAAAGTTAAATACCTCTGGATTCCAACTCACAGAAGCCAACCCTGGAGATAGTGGAAAATAGAGCGAACAAAATTACAGCTCACATATGATATCAACCTTCTACCCTGGCAAGATTGTGCGCTGCATCATAAAATTCCAATCAAGGAGGTACCAGATATCCTCCGATGGGGCCATTCTATAACATGTATCTTCTCAGTAAAATTTGGCAAAGCTTTCTTTGGCCCAAATTATCGATTTTTCTTTGGCTCACAACTCAAAAACGTATCCTCACATGCGATACTATTTTAAAGAAAGGCTTTATAGGTCCCTCCAGATGCACCCTATGTCAACAAAGAGAAGAAACCATGGAACATCTCTTCAACAATTTCCACTACAGTCAATAGATCTAGGATTGGGGGGCCCAAGCCATGAAACGCTCCAATTGAAACCAAGGCAGCATCAGGGACACACTCGCTAATTGGGAGACGATCTCCTTCCATAATCCAATTCTCCAACGTATCTGGCAGCTGCTCCCGGGATTCACCTTATGGGCAATTTGGAAAGAGAGAAATAAGCAAATCTTCCACTTAAAAACCTCCCTTCCCACCATTACGTGGGAGAGGGTTAAGAAGCTAATCCAAGAAATAGTCCATAGTAAACCTTGGCACCACGAAGACCTACAATGCGTTCCCGAGGAGGAAAGCATACTTAGAAGCTGGGACATGCAAATTTGTGTGCAAACTCAGGTGAAGACTAAAGGAAGATGAGCCAATAGCCCCACGATATGGACCCCACCGCCATCAGGCTTCATCAAGATAAAATTCGATGGGGCCTCAAGAGGAAACCCTGGACCAGGAGGTTTTGGCACCATCCTTTGAAACCACACTAGTGGGATCATTCACCTGATGGCTGGCTTTTTGGGTTAGAATACAAACAATGCTTCGGAGCTCATAAGCCTTGTCAGGGGCTTCCAAGTTTCCATTAAAAACCATTACCATCAGGTCATCGTTGAGGGAGATTGCCAAATTATCATCCAACTCATCTCCAAAATCTTACATGGCGAACATCCTAGGCGAATCTCCACCAGTTGGAGACTCTCGGGCATTTTGGAGGATTTTGGAGATCTCATCCACCCCAATCTCACTTTAATAACTTCTCATGTGAAATGAGAAGCAAAAAAAGTTGCGGATCAACTGGCGAATACTGGATTTGATACCAAGTTCAAACTCATACATTGGCAAGCCCATCTCTCTAACGATACAGATCTCTCAAGGTGATGCAGAGACCTTGTGAACAGAGACTCCTCAACCCTGGATAGGGTGACACGTGGTGACGCCTTGCCACAAGGCTCAGCATCAAACCACAACTTAAATGATGTAGGTTGCTCCCCATCCCATCAACATTTACGATGGTAGCCGACCATTACAGTCGCTATACGAATGCAGGACTTGTCCCTTGCATGAACGCACTAGCACAACTAGAATTCAATATGACAGAGTTAATAGGAAGCCATGCGATGCCCTCATTTGGAAATTTGAAAGTTGGAGAGCCTGGATAGAACTGGTTCATTCTCATTTTAGATCTCCCTATTGGTTGGGAGATCTGGTGCAGTTTTCTCTGTATCTCCATTCACCCCTCATCCGCAATGACAAGGAAGCAAGGCAAGCCTCATTGAGGCTCGACCTAGTACACCCACAAAGAGCAGAGGCAAAGAAGGTATAACCTTGAGCGCGCTCTCTCAATGGTGACTTCCATCCTCCGACAGAGAGCACGAGCCAACCAATTGGCACTCCATGTCATTATAGCTAAGCCTGGGATAGAGCATAGCACGCACACCCTTGCAATTGAGCCTGGAAGTTGTCTGAAGGGAGGAGCTGCGGACATGTTTCCAACCTATTATTTCGAAGAAACGTTTTACCTGGAGGATTTTGCGACCACCCTAGAACCCCAAGCCACGGTGCCTGAAATATAGGCTGGAAGCTGTTTGAAGGGAGAGCCTGTAGAAGAATTCCCAATTTGTTTTGTCGAAGAGATACCGTGGACAGGTGACTACAGCCCCACCAACCATGCTGAGAAGGCAACGAGCGAGGATGAGGCTCGGGACAATGGCTGCACAGAGATGAATGTGGACGAGACCAGACCAGGGATGAATCTGGACGCAGCCAGAGTAGGAATGAATTTGAACGAGGCTAGGGCAGGGATGAACATGGAAGTGGGAAATGAAACCTTCGACGAGGCAGTAAACAATGATTTGCATGGTCCACTCCTCCGTGCAGAGCATCTAGATATAGTGTTCAAACTCGGAGGCCACATGGCAGACTAGGAGCACATAGCCCTCCTCATGGGACAACGTCTGGACCTGCTCCTTAACGTGTACTCCAATGCTCTAGAAAAGTGTAAATGTCCAATGTGTGCGCAACCATTTACCGTCCTAGCCAGATCCATGTGTCAGAAAGGCAATGGCGACAGGTCATCGGGTATTGAAGTTCTCGTATGGTAGTTTGTTTTTTTCTTCATGTTGTTGCTCAATGTTAACTTGAACTGTGGCCATCTGTCCTGGTTTCCTTCGGGCAGGACATAGGTCAAAACAATTTTTATCTTATCTTCCTAGACTCATTTCACTCCAAACTATACTGGTTTCGGGTAAAACGACAACATTTTTGGTGGCTCAGGATGACTATATCTCTGTGTATTTTTGTCAATGTTTCTCTGTTAACTTAATATAGTTGGTACTACCCTTTCTACTTAAAAAACAAAATAAAATAAATATATCATGGATTGGATCTATAATTCCCTTAGAGTAGCAAAGTAAATTGAAACTTTTCCTTCTCAGAAATTGAAAACCTTGATCTAAGTCATTGAAACCTTTCACTAACATTTGGGTTGTTAATAATTCTCTTATCCCTACCAATATTAAGACTATTTTTAATCACAGTGATATATTTTCTTCACCATCTCTTTAGGAGAAATAAAATATTTGTGCATTCCTTACAATAATGATTTTCATTGGTGTTGTAAGGGCCCCCACCATTACGACAATAAGTGACGTACAATAGTTCAATTCTTTTTTTCCTTTTTTCTTTGGTATGAAATTAAACATGAATTAATCAAGGTGTAGGAGAATCATTCTCATAACACATAAAATAACATACTAAATTCAAGGCACAAGCATTTATCCATTACCTTCGAGGCGCAAGACCCAATCACAAATACGATCATCCGTATAATAAATTTCCATTATGCGCTAGAAGACTAATGTCCAAGAATGTCATTTATTAAAAAATCCAAATGCACATGAAGTTTAAAATCTAAGCCATCATACATTACATAAAATCCATAATCATAAGTAATCATTATTAATTTAAAACACCATTAAGGAAACAAGGTAAAAATCATGAGATTAAGGTGCAAAAGAAAATAATCAATCAATCCCCATTCATCATTTGATCATGGAACAAGGGTAATCATCATTTTTATCACACATCAACATTAATTCATGGCGTGAGAAATCAATTCGAACAATAATCCAACAATGTTAACTATTCAATGTGCATGAGAACTCTAAATTTTAAAACCATCCTTCTTCAACATAAATTGTTCAATGTGCGCACAAATCTATCTTCTAAATAAATCAGTCACCAACATAAAAACTCATTGTGTGCATGAATCAACTTTTCAACATTAATCCATCAACACAAAGTAATTAATGCACGCATGATCAACTTCCAAAATGATAACCCATCAACATAAAAATCGATGCACACAAAGTAAAAGAAACCACATAACTCCTGATGTCATCATTAATTCAATGAAGCAAGACTTAACGTCAACTTCATTTTCATGGCTCATCAGTCATCTAGTTAACAATTAATTCATACTTCAACACCATAATTCAAGGCACGCAAGAATCTATTAATGCAATTAAAACATACATCACCTTCATTAATGGTGCAATATTTATCATTAGTTAAATTCATTGAGCAGGGAAGTCAATCACATAGAATCAAACACAATTATCATTAATTCTGAGCTACAAGGGAATGACGAAGCAATCAAACATCCAATTAAAAATAAGGTGCACAATAATGTTCTATCATTAGACTAGTCATGCATCACCACCTAAGAATGTGCACGAGAAATCTAGCTTCTACTCAATCTCATCATCAATATGTATCATGCCAATAATTATAGCCCATAAATTCAACATACATCAATATAAGCTTAGGTGCAATGGTGTTACCCATTAAACTAAGTGTGCGTATTCAATCTATTAAATATTAGTCATCGACACTGCAAATTCCATGCACAAGTGCAACTATCTGTAATTCGTGGTACAACAACATTGATCATTATGCTAATCATTAATGTACATGGTGAATCAATTTATCAACAACCTATGGTTATACAATTATTTTGTAAAGAAAAGGAAAAACAAAGGATAGGCGGTAAGGGTGGATTGTCCAAAACCACATAGCATTAAATTGGTAGTAGATGAATACAAAAACCATAAGTCACAAGGTACAATTTAAATGAAAAACTACCCGTTAATAGTTGGGATTCAGATCCTTTAGTTCCTAAAGGTTGAGTAAAAAGAAATACCTTCTATTATAAGGGGATTTCAAGCATGTTTAATTAACAACAGGTAACCACATAACATGTGGCATGTAAGAACATCTCGAGATATCCTATCTAAGTTTTAATTAAATTTAGCTAAGAAAGGAAACACAATAAGGAAGGGAAGAAACCTAACCAGTGGAATAACATAGGGAAACAATAGTTCCTTTCTTAAAGGCACTCTTCATTAAATGTGTAGGAAGGAAGCAGAGGAATCTAACCACTATATATAGCGAACAAGCAAGTGAGAAACTCCAGGTGGGTCATTGGCCATTAAAGGCGTTGCAAAAACGTTGAGCCTTGCAACGAATTTCGCTGCGTACAACAATTAAATTGATGAGCGTTAGAGGTGAGTTTCGCTGCATCTGGGAGACAAGAGTCACTGAGCTCACAGTTATCATTTCATAGGGTAAGAATCTTATCCCTTTCTACGCCTAGCTCAAACGAGGTAAAAGAATTTAAACCTTGACATCCTTCAACAACACAGATGAGAAATCTAGAAATAAAATCTTACCATTATCTAAGCTCATATCCTTAATTATGTCTCCCTTACCACTGATGGAAGAAATCCATTCAAGATCAGTCACAAGGATTGGTTTAGATGACATGTTCAGAATCTCATTTTTTCTTGGGATTTTAAGAATATAAAATGTAGAATGTTCTACTCTTTCGATAAATATTCAATTCGACCAACAAAACGATGCGACAATAACTTTTTCAACTCTTCCAGGGAACTGCCATAATGACTATGACTTGGGGTCTTTTGCAAAGGCAATTACTTTAAATTAAATGAATTAAAATAGGTGGAGCTGAAAATTTGAAGTATGTTGAAATAAAATCTCTTAAGGTACCTCATGAGCTCCTTTTAGAGGGCATTGAAATGAAAATACATAGGGTTTAGCCAAAGCTTGGTTCGACTTTAACCTTCCAATAAAATTTAACAAAATGAATTAAATATGGTTACAAGATTATCTTAATTTCCACTGATGGAAGTGACCCTGAATCAAACATACCGGAGGATAACCTTTGGTGAAATTTTCAGTTCTAAGACTCACATCAACAATTATATGGTCGTTAAAAACAAGTTTTGTTTTCACATTAATTTTTAAAAATGCTCCCTATTTCTTGATTTCTTTTGCCAAAGCTAAAGAAAAATAATTACAGCAGCCATAAACTTATGGTTCGTTTATCAGAATGATGCCGCAAATCTAAATGATCTAATAATTGTTCATGTATCCAATTTAAATATAGTCACTGCCTCCATCTAATGGAAAACGAGGTTAATACATGTCGTTCGAATATATCTTTAAAGGAAAATGCATTCTATGTAAATCATACTTAGAGGCATAGATTGTCTCATCGCATCTAGCTAATTGAACATGATTTCACGCTGATACGCTGTCCACCATGGATAAAACAAAGGTCCTTATGATGCAATCAGAGAACAGTGGAAAAAGACATGGTTGAAGCCTGGTCCAGATCAAAGAAATTATTTACAATTTCTCGGCATCATTTTCATTCGTAAGCTCGGTCACTAGAGGTCACGTAATCGAATCCCATGAACAAGAAATAAAATGATGGAGCGGTTGTGGAGGAGGGAAGTGATGTTCTGATCCCATGCCCTTCTCTCACCTCACCTTTGTTCTGTTGTTGTTGGATGGTGATTAAACAACTGGAAAATTCGAGGAGGGAAACACCCAGATTTTGCTAGAAAAATGAAAGGAGAGTTGAGCGAAAATACTTGGGACAAGGTAAAATAAAATAAAATTGATCTAGGGGTGAGGGCGCAATGTATTACAACCATATATCCAATATTTAATTTAAAACAGGGGTAATGGGAATGAGACAATAGATGAAAATTCAGGCGAGACGGGCAATCCATTTAAATATTTTATCTAACCACATCAAACAAGATTTCCCATCTATACTAGAAAACCATTGCAATTCCATAAACATATAAATTCCACATATAAAAACATTTAAATAATTTACAATAGAAAATTTTAGACGCGTACAGTAGCCAAAAGGTGAAGATTCCAAAGTTTTTGTCCTGCACATGGGCTCCATCCCGCTCCTTGCTTGCTAATCTCTCATACCTCACGGGTACCTCCCAACCAATGGTAGGGGTACTCTTCTTCCCCCTGACACCCCCGAGCCGCAAAGGGGACAAGCACACAAACCATAGAAAAGACAACTCCCAAATCGCCTTGCAAGGATGAGCTACCACTCTCTAATCGAGCTAGTTATCCCAAATCCCACAAGAAAAATAAGTCAAGAAAAATATCGACAGCGTAACCTTACGCCTACCAGTTGTCCTCCATACCCTTCTCTGTCATTTATTTTATATATTTCTCCTTAGTGACACTTCCCTTTACACATTAAATTCATTTTATTAAAAGTTAAAATTCATTTTATTTGCCAATTTCCCTCACCCACCTAAAAGCATTCCTAAAAATGCTCCTTGATGTCCCTTTATTCCCGCAATTTCCATTAATACTGACACCCTTCTTAAATCTTAGTTGAGTTCATTTTAGGAAAGTTCTCTAGACTAGATTCTTTTCTATGTTCCACATTCCTTTTGCATTTAATTTCCCTTTTTGTCTAAGTTTGAATTTAGCAAGTTTTTCACATAGACATCAATTAAATTTTTAGATAATTTAATCCTCCTTTAAATTCTAAATTAAATTTCCCCCCTCTTATTTTTTTCATCCCCCTTTATTAATTGTTTAATTAAATTTTTTAGTCCTCATATTCTAATTAGACCTAGGCTTTAAATTTAACTATGCTTAGCAAATTTTTAAGGGAGAAATTAAAATTATTAAACTTTACTAATACATAATTAATTTAAGGCTAACCATGTCAAGGTAAGTTATTGTTTTCTAGGCACCTAGGGTCATTGGCTCACCTATGTTTAAACATCGTGACGTGCCCTTCAAGACACACTATGTGCTCCAAGGGTGACACTCTCTTTTATTCATGTTTCAATTATGCAGCGTTCCCTTCAAGACACACTACGTTCTCCAAGGGTGGCACACGCCTTTTGATTAATTTTGGTAGATATCTAACCCTTGGAGTCAAAACTCCGTTAAGACACCTTGTGGGAGACTAAGGGCCTCTAAGGAATAAGGAACTTACCTTATTGTGCGCCCCTTAGAATCTTTGTGAGAGACTATCTTAGTCTTCCCTCACGACATCGTGGATCTCCTGAAGTAGGTAATCGTTAACCTATAGTTCGAGCCAACGAGAGAGTTCTAGTAGGTTGTGGCAGGGCTACTTCCACACCTCTCCTTCAATATCTCTAGTTTTCGTGCATGATGTTGCAAGAGCATGGCCAACAAAGCATGAGTGGAGGACAATTAAGTGCCAATGCACATTTTGAAGTCAATTTAAAATTTTAAAGTGCCATATCGTGAAAATCTTTTGAAGGGATTGTAATTAAAGGACCTCTTTAATGTTTTCGAGATGGATGATCGCATGAGATCATTAGAGAATGTATTTTGCTTTAATGAAGCCACGTGCAGTACAGATTCCATGTGTTCGATCTTATCTGTCTGTCACAAAAATTTATTGTAATAAATTCTAGTAGTTGAATGATTTTAATTTGATAGGATAGCTCTAGAATAGTTGGATGGAAAGGCCTGAAAACCCCTCTTGTATAAAGCTTTGTATTGTTGCTCAGAAGAGGTTATTGAATCTATTATATAGGATGATGATGGTTGATAGTTGAATCTATTCTATATTCTATAGAAATTGTTGAAGTTGATCAGAGCATATAAACACATGTATATTTCCAATTGAATGAATATAACAGAAGAGAATTATCCCGAATGTGTGGTGTTGTTGTGTCTATCTGAATGAATGAATGGTATAATTTCTGTTTATTTGAAATTCTCTGTCATTTCTTGTTCTTTTGTTTATGAATGCATTTACATGGTGGAATGTATGAATCAGTGAATATTTAGATAATTTTCAATTGTTTCTCTTCTACAAGAAAGTGCAAGTGTGCATAGTTTCCACAAGGAGTGCATTGATAGAGTCTATTTCAAATCATAAGCTCAGAAGAGATAACGTGAAACTTATGTGTGCAAAGAAGTGCACAACGTCTACAAGGTGTGTGTGATAGAGTTTTCTTTGACTCAGAAAGTTCATTAGAGATAGTTTCAGAGTGCGAGTAGGAGGAACCTTGCTTAATTTCGCAATTGTTCAGAGGAAACAGTAGAGTATGGAATAACTTTTGCAAGGAGTGCACAATTATCCTTTAAGAGGCAATATTGAAAGAGTTTTTCCGCAAGGAGTGCGTGACAGAGTATTTTGACTCATAGGTTCAAGAGGAGTAGAGAAAGTCATCCACAAAGAAGCCATGTTGTGGAGGGGGACCTATTGCAAGGAATGCACAGGCTGAGATTCGACTAAGGGTCAAACAGAGAATTCTAAGGAGGCAAAATCTCAAAGAAGAACAAGCTCAGGAGGGAGAGTGGCGATAAATCTTCAATGGGAGGAATCCTTTAAGGTTTCTTGAGGTTAACGAGTAAGATCCATCTAGGAGGGATTGGGATCATTCCAGACCGTCAGATATGGGAAAAGTTGCACGGAGGATTAGTCGTGAAGCATTTCAGCACTTCGTGGTTCAGAGTGTTGAGAAGTATTGAGAAGCGAGATCGCCGAATTTGTGAAGAGAATATTAACCGTTGGCTACGAGGAGGACGCATGTCAACGGATTAGAAAATCCAGGAGTTAGAGGTCCGGAGGAGTTAAGTGTGGAGTAAGTGAAATTTTTCAAAGTTGTGAAACCCAAAGTGAAACTAGACCATTAGATCCTGTGAGACACGTGGAAGAGATCCACGAATTCGGGGAAAAGTGGTTCAGAAAGAAACAAAGATGGAGGTCTCAATATTTTTGAAGCCGAAGTTACGAACAATTGACCCACGGTCATAACTCATGGTCACATAAGAGAACGATTCTAGCGCAGAGGCTAGTGCTTACAAATCGGTGTTTCAAAGCACCATAGAGCAGATTTGCAGGTAGGTCGAGCTTACATATGACATAAAGGGGACTTTTGTGTGTGTATTAATTGTCCATGGTATTTTTAAGGACCAAATAACCAATTTGGTTCGAAGAATTGAAGATCCAAGACTGGGAGGTCACGCAACCCCGAGGAGAGAAGTGTGGTAGTTGCGTCACATGACCCCTTTACTCCAATTGTGAGTCTGATTAGCAAGCAATCGTCATCCTGCATCCATCAAAGAAACATGTCAGAGATCCAAAAAACACATCATAATATACCCTGTCATATGACATATATGCAATAACATAAATACTCAAACCATATACAGTCAACTCCTTGACTCGATCCGAAGTCCAAGGAGGTCTATTGATGCCATCAACATCCTCAGTCTATACAGAGTCCTGCACACTCAGGAGAAACCATTCAATAGCACCTATATATACATAATCATAATATAACATCATAATCCACAATCTCATCATCATAATCCATGAGAGAAGCAGACTATCATATAATGAACCGGTCACTTGCACACAAGTGTGCTTAAGGAATAAGTCACATTAGGCACACACAAGAGTGGGATGTTACAAGTGTATTTTATTAGTCATGGAATCATGATGAATCTTAACCTATATGCATAGTCTACTCATGGTTGTACTCTCAGTTGATAACTGGTAAACCCATCACGGGGCATTATATGTAAAACCTAGTCGTACTCATAAATATTATGCATAGTATTTAGTTCATCACTATCATAATTAATATAGAGTATCTCATAGCCCAACTATGCTGCAGTGTAGTATATCAATAAAATAAAGGGATAATATGGTTACAATTATACCACTTATGTTTTTTCCTTAGTTTATAATTATATTTCAACTCCGAACTAATTTGTTCCAATATCCTTTTTAAGAAAAATACAATGATCAACATAAACCTTGTATCAAAATCTTAATCCAAATGTATCGTAGTCAATTAATAACGATTAGTTCTATATAATGTAGATTGCTAAAATTTTATTAAATGAATCAACTCTTAAAATATCCTCTATTGTGATTCTTAAATGGCTAGTATAAATAATATAAAATCTCTCACTAAATTTGCACTATGTGCATGTTGGAAATTTGTCGTGATCGCTCTTATTCATATTGGAACTTTACTAAACTATTGGAATAGTTTTGCTAGAATAAAAAGTTTCCTTATTGTTGAATAATTTAATAGTGACATCATGTATTGATAGAATAAATTTTAATGATTAGTGTACTTAGATATGGAGAGAAATTATACAGTAAGGATGAACTAAAATAATTATTGGTTGGTTTTGTGAAATTAATATTAGATCATATGTTGAATTATTTCCAATGATAGACCAAATCTTGTTAAGTTCTTAGTTGATTTGATTGTAATAATGATCAACTTGTGCCTTGGCATGATATTTTGAAATAAACTGGCTTACATTATTGTTCACTATAAATTTCTATGATGTGTGTTGGAGTGGAATTGGGGTTACAAGAATTAGATACCTTCATGTTCCTTAGAACAATTATCAGTGCTCAAACCTTAAATGGTCAAAATTGATCGAATGAATCCCGAAATTGAGTGTTGATTATGTCTCTTGGGGGTCTTAACCTTGAAGGGTAGGTGGGGATAATAGACATACTTGTTATCTGATGTTATTTGATTGATCTACTTGTTGTAATCGATTCCTTATTGTATAATAATGTCGATGAAAATAGAAGGTGTAATTATTGATGTATGTTAACTTTTCATATCTTTGTTCTAACTGATGTTTGAAAAAAAAAATTACCACTATTGTATTCACTTATATTGATGTTGTAACGGAGGGTTCGTTACACAAATAATCATACACAAGGGAAAAGGGTTCTATGATGATATGTGACATTATGATTACTTTCAAGGACATGTCTACATTTCCTATTACTACCTACTAGCCTCATTTCCATGTAGTGGGATGACAAACATATTTTAATAGTTTTGGATGAAGTTTACATGTTGTTGTAGGGGAATATAATGGATTTTGTCACTTACAAGGTCCTTCTAATGGGAATGAAATATCGTGTAAACACTTATTTGGGTTAGTTATTTCCCAACCATGGTACCATCCCCCAACATTGAAAAATCATAATGGAAGGGAATCTCGAAACATGGCACCCTTGGTAGATATCAATATGCACTACATAAAGAGAATGTAGGGGCATGTCACCCTCAACATCACACATCTGAAGAGTTCTAAAAGTTATGCCTAGCTCTTGGTTCATGTCACTTAAAGAGTTGTAGAGTTTATGCCTAGATCTTGGTACTAAATACTGGAAGGATTTAAGGTAACTTGGTATGACCCTTGTTATTGACTTTGAATTGTTCTATGCATAGTTGTTAAGATGAATACCTTGGGAAAAAACTATCCTTTTTAATATGCATTTTATTTAACTATCGAAAATTTAATGAATTGCATGAGTATCTTTATTGATAATATATAATCTGAGGCACATGTTCAGTAAAAATGGGAAAAAAAATTTATTTTATAATTGAAGGTACAATTTTGTATAGAAAGAGGTAAGTTAAATGGAAAGAAAAAAAAATGATTTAAATATAAAATAGTAATTCCATGTGCACCCACTCAATGAGGAAAAGGAAAATGGATCTAGGGAACATCTAAGAGTAGATATACAAGAGGATTTTGGGATTTGATGAATAATCTCTATTTTTCATTTCAATTAAAGAATTAGTTGATATTTTTTAATGTAATACTTATAATTTCAACATTGAGTTAATTATAGTCCTCCTCCAATATGAGAGAATAAAGAAAGAATTGTGGTGGTTGATTCATAGATAAAGAGCATTGAAAGAGCATTTCACATGCATCAAATCTTTGAACGAAGTGTTCTATTGATTGATAATTATTAATTATGTTATATAACTTTTGTTGTTGAGTATTTTGAGTTGAATGATCAACATGGTAGATACGGTTATGGTGAGATAAAGGATATGTGTTTCAATGGTTATATTGTTTAAAATTTGATAACATTTTCATATGGAAATGGGTGTTGTTACCTTTATTAAGGGATTGTCAGTGCCAAATGGAGAATATTGTAATAATTCTAAAGAGGGTGGTAGAGGGAAATATAGTGACTTGTAGATTCTACATCGTTTAGTGTTGGATATTCACATTGCCAAAGTATGAATTGAACATATTGAACTATGGGATGGTATATTTGTGTTGAATTTATTGTATTCAGATATTGTCAGAATTATGAAACTAGATGTAAATAGTTGGTTATTACATTGTCCCATGAATTATTAAATGATTCATATGCTTATTTTTATATTTTTATATATTGTAAATGTAACATCCCACTCTACTAAGAACATGTTATTGACTTATTCTTTGAGGACACTTTCATGCAAGTGATCCAGTTATAGTACAATGTTATTTATTTCGGCTATGGATTTTACATGATGATGTTGATGGGTTGTGATTTATTGTTACTTGATATATGTATTGACATATGTTATTGACGAGTTTACTTGAGTGTGAAAGACACATGATATATTATAGATGTTGACAGCATCAATGGACCTCCTTGGACTCTGGATTGAGTCAGGGAGTGGATTTTATTGGTTTGAGTATTTCATTTTATGCATATGTGACATATGATTGATTATAGTATGATTTTGTATATGAATAATTGACAATGTTTTGTCAATGGATGTAGGATGACGATGCTTTTTAATCTAACTCACATAAGGATTAAAGGGGTCATTCACATAAAACCAGACATTGAGGGAGAGGTGTGGCAGAGTCCTTGACAAAGCCTACTAGAACTCCCGCCATGGATCGAATTATAGGTTAAGGATTACCCAGTTTGAGAGATGCATGATGTCATCAGGACAGACTAAGATAGTCACTCACAAATATTTCTAAGGGGCATGCAATAAGGCAGAGGCTTTATTCCTTAGAATCTTGTAGTCTCTCACAAGGTCAATCAAGTGGAGTGTTGACTCCAAGGGTTGGACAAACTACCAGAACCAGTAAAAAGGCGAGTGGCACCCTTGGAGCATGGGAGTGCATCTTCAAGGGAACATCGCATAATTTAAAAAAACTTGAGCCAATGAATCTAGGTGGCCTAGACAAAAATAAATTGATTTGACATTGTTAGATTTAAAAAAAATAATTAATGAGTAATTTTATTAATTATAAATTCCCATAAAAGTCTAATCCTATTATAAGACAAAGCTTAAGTCTAAGTTTAGTTACAGGACTAAAATAAAATGTTAAATAAAATAAAAGATTAGAGATAAATCAATCTAAAGAGAAAGTGAGATAAATCTAAAGATTCGATATAATGCACATGTGAGCAATAAAATACTAAAATGGAATTTTAAAATAAAAAAGAAATAAAGTATGAGACAATAGGTGTACACATAGAATGGTATCTAGATTCTAGCTACCGCTAGTTTAACTAGAGTAAAACTGATATTTTAACCCTAACTCAGATTTAGTAAGGAGACAGTCATTAAATGAGAATATGGGGAATAAAGAGACAACTAAGAGCGATTTAAGGAACACATTTTGAAAATGTGAGGGAAATTGAGCATTAATTAAAATAAAATATGTAATTACTTGTGAAACTTGGGAAGAGGGTGAGAAGTGTGAAGGTGAATAATCCCAATTTATCTAATTTTAAAAGTTAATTAATTGTGCATGTGAGCATGTTGAGTAAGGAAATTCCTATAAAACAAATGGACTAAATGAGAAATGGACACATTGGTTATTGGTAAAGTTATGCTAACCAAATCATTTTGATTGGTTTTACTTGTTAGAGTTGGTATACCAATATTGATATAGAGTGGTGGCTCGACCTTGTGAGGCAAGCTTGGAGCTAGAGTATTTTTTGTTTGTGTGTGCTTGGCCCCTTTGTGGCTCAGGGGGCTAAGGGGGAAGAAGAATACCCCTAGCATTGGTTGAGAGGTACCAATGAAGTGTCAACAATTAGAAAGTGGGAGGTAGGAAGGAGTGCCATTTGTTGAACATCATCATCAAGAATTCATTGGTCACAATATTTTTATTGATAGTTATTTATTTGTAATATAGTCTATTTTTTGCAAATTCGAATGCTTGTAATGAAGTCGATTCTTGATGAGTGATAATTTTTTACCTTACTTTCATTTATATACAATCATGTTGTACATAAATGGAAAGCATTATTTCATTTCAATTGAATAATCTATCAACACATTATCATATGAAGCGAGATTTTATTGCCATTATTTGTGTGGTAAATTGTTGTTTTCTTGAGTATAAATTAAATCTGAATTGGACCTTCCTGTTTGCAACAAGATAACTGTGATTTTTATTAATTACTATCATACAGGCTCTGAACTTTTAATTATTATTTTACCTACTTCCGTTCATGAAGGAAGTTCGTTGGATAATTTATTAATCTGATATAATTGATGGTTCAAGGGTAAAACACAACATTGTTATAATTGTTAATCGATTGCAAAAAGGGTATGAGATGAATGGCATTCTTGGGAGAATCTCCCTAAACACGAATTTGAATGTTGATTGGGAAAATGGGTCACTGGTGGTGCATGGAACATTTTTACTCGATGGTAATTTCCTATGCAATGTACAGATCCTAAAATAGTTTGATTTCAAATTGAAATTGATAAGAGGATTACTTTATTTTAATGCAGACCTGTAAATTATTGTTAGGCGAATCCTCGTGGGTACATAAAAAATAGAAACTCATTGCACCAGTGTGCATTCATTTTCCATTTCTAATATAAAATACAAATTGCTTGGAGAATGTGTTTTTCACATTCTTTTACTCATGTGCTCTTCCCTCCTCTTGGTTGTGAGTTTGGCGTTTTGGGACTGGTTGTTTTGTTTGACTGTGTATTAATGAAAAAAATTGGCTTATGTAAAATAATTTACTCGTTTATAATTTCATTATCAACCTCTATTATTTACCTCTGCTTGTCTCAATGAATGTTGGTACTTCATTTAACCATTTTTGAAAGGAGGTCGATTCGTAGCTTAATTACAGACCCAATAGATGCCACTTGTCTCATTGTAGAGTATTGTAAATTGTAATTACTATATTGTAGGGTCTTGCGAGCGACCTCCACTTTGGATGGTTAAGTTAAAGATCTCTGCATGATCAGTATATTCTGGAAAGAAAATTGGGGATTTACATTGCCCAAGCTTTAGAAGCTTCTGAAATGTTACCTAGTTGTTTGTTGTCAAAGATTTCAACTTTGTAGTTGTGGATTTCATTTGTTGTTCTTTAGACAATAATCCCAAAATTTAATTGAGCGATTACTATTCTGTTTATTTTTATTTTTTTGAATTTTAATTTTTGAGTATTATAATTCATGGAACGAATTTTGGGCTACACCAAATAACTTGACTTTCCTGAGTGCCTCTATATTTATTTACTCTCCTTTCCTTAAGGATTAACCATTTCTGAAATCTATTCGTTGCCTGTAAATTTTATTTCAAATTTATCAGAAGTTTAGTTCTGTTTTGAGGACCAAAATGAGTTCCGGATCAGGTGCCGGAACAGGTTCCAGATACAGGGTCGTACTAGGTTTTGTATGGCAATGTATCTCTTGAAAATAATAATTTTAATTAGCATGTTCATGTATGGTTTACGCATTTCTAGTTAGCTGATTTTAGTAATGATTTTTCCTCGTTTCTAAAACAATGGTAACATTCGTAGAGCTAATTGTGAGAGTGGTGAGTTCATGATTGAATATATTGTCTTTCCCTACACATGTTCACTCATCTTTTACTTGTCGCTTCCACCTCTTGACACACCCTGCAAAACAATTATTGTCCCTTCCTCTAAGGCTATGCAATTAATACTATCATTTTTTTCGTAAGATTAATTTAATTGAAATGATCATAAATTAGTGTTGGATCTAGGATTGGATTAAGTGTCATATTAATGTCTACATTGAGTGTCAGATTAAGGTCCAGAATAAGTGTCAGATTAAGGTCTGGAATAAATTTCATATTTTTCTGCACACTCGATCAAGGGATGGGATATATTCTTGAAATCCTTTTTGTTTCCTTACTTTGGAGATGTAATTTAGCATCTGAATAATTTTATTGTTAATTTAGATTGGGTCTTCCTAAATTATTAAATGGATTATGAGTTAACTTTGAGTTCTTTACTTAGTGTTTAATTAAGGCTTGGGTTTTCTTAATTTTAATGGATTGTAAGTGAATATTGAGTTCTTTATATATTGTTAAAAGGTCTTCGGTCTTACTTTAATTCTTTTAAATGGATATGTTGGGCAACTTGACTTCTATCGTTTACTTATTATGATTGATCTTCTTAACATCTTTATTGTGATAAGTAAGTGGGTATACAAATTATTGTTACTTTGCTTAATATGTTTTTGGATCTTCTTAGTTCTTTTAAATGGGTTTGCAAAGTGGGATGAAGTATTATCATTGCTTTTATGATTCCATTATAGTTTTAAAAAGGATACTTAAAGTAGTGATAAATCCTTTATGTAATTATTAAGCGGATTTTCTCTTCTTATGGATCCCATTGGATATATAAATTATCATTGACTCATTATGATTGTACTTGCACTTATGATTCTTATTAATATTTATGTATTATTTCCTTATT
Organism: Picea engelmannii; assembly: GCA_009831015.1. Classification (NCBI taxonomy): domain Eukaryota; kingdom Viridiplantae; phylum Streptophyta; class Pinopsida; order Pinales; family Pinaceae; genus Picea; species Picea engelmannii. Next base: position 112,953 of record ML783855.1, on the reverse strand, counting down.
CAAAATTACACTTAAGAATTGATTGAAGGATTGATTAAGTAGAGTAGATTTCCATTTGGACTATGATGAATTGATGGTTAAGTATGCTGATAATTATAGTTTTGAATAGTAGTGTATGACTGAGTTAATGGGATTTAGATACTTCCTTGTTCCTCAGAAAAACCGCCAGTCCTGAGACCTTAACTGGTCAAAATCAAACGGATGAATCTTGGAGTTGAGAGTTCCTTATGTGTCTTGGAGGTCCTAACCTGGAAGGCTAGGTTGGGAAGGTAGCTTCCTTATGTTATATTTATAAGGTATAATTGGTTGAATAATAGAGATGTTGCTTTCATTTTATTGTGATGAAATTGATTGTATAGTTATTAATAGATGTTATGACGCATTTTCACTTGTACTAACGTTTGTTAAAAAGAAAAAATATTTACCTCTTTTGTACCTCACTAATTTTTTACGTAAGGGACTGGCCATTGCATATGGTATCATAGGGGGTTCAACCCTGCAACTTTGGACTGTTACTCCTTCCCTTGAGTTAAAATTTTGATTAAAACAATATCGCTAATTAAAATTTCAAATTTGTCCATGTAAGTAATCATGGTTAGAGGACATCATGGAGGCAGACAGAGTGGTGTTAGGGGAAGAAGTTTGTTGCCTCTAGTAGCATCCATGCCAGATGGGTCTGTAAAATCCCTCTCTTGCATGCACTGAGCAAACTTATTCTTTGAGGGCACTTTTTTGCAAGTGATTCAGATTACTATACTATTGGGCATTTGATTATGATTATGAGGCATTATGGATATGATGACATGTTATTTTTTTGTATTGACATAGATAGGTTCTATTGACTCGGTTCTCCTGAGTATGCAGGATTTTGGACCTCGAGGATGCAGAGGCATCGATGAAACCCTTGGACTCTGGATCGAGTCAGGGGGTAGACTATTAGTGTTTGATTATTGTTGATATGACATATGCACATCTAATTAGATGTTATGATGGTTGATTTTATTTCTCACATGATTCGTTGATTATACAAGCTAATGATATCTTGCCGACCAGACTCACATGTGGAGTAGAGAGGCCACGAACGACAACCAGAGACATTGAGGGAGGGGTGTGGACAACATCCCTGCCACAACCTACTAACAATCTCGTAGTGGCTCGAACTATAGGTTAACGATTACCTAGTTTGAGAAGACCCACGATGCCATGAGGTCAGATTGCGACAGTCGCTCACTATGATTCTAGGGGGCGTGCAATAAAGCAGGGGCCTTATTCCTTAGAGGCCCTTAATCTCCCACAAGGTCACCTGGCAAAGTATTGACTCCAGGGGTTTTTGATGTATACCAAGTCAGCTGGGAGTTAGTTGTTCTTTGGTTTAGTGTGTGTGGCCCCTTTGCAGCTCGAGGGGATAAGGGGGAAGAAGAGTACCCCTACCATTGGCTGGGAGGTACCAGTCAAGTCACAGTAGTCGGCAAGCGGGAGCGAGAGAGCGCGCTGGAAAACGACTCGGAGCTGTCACCTTGGGCTATGATATGCATGCTTTTATTTTGAATGGTAGATTAATATTGATCTTACGCCTACATTTATGTACTTTTAATTGTGTAAAGAAAGTGTTTTACTTAGCATTTTTAATCGAGAACTTAAATACACAACAGATTTACGCTCGCTTCTTGAATTGATTCCCTTGGCAATCGATCCCTGAATGTTGTGACTGTCTTGTTGGTTTTATTGAATTATTGTGAAGATTTTGTGCTTTATCCTTCGTCCTCATCCCTAGATCATCAGTCCATGCCTGAGCAGTCGGCCAGAAGACGGATCGAGAGTCGTCACTTCGGTGTTAATAGACCTATAGATCCTAATGCCCTTCTTTTCTGTGGGTGGATGATGAGCGAATGATAGTTCTGCCCAGTTGTCTACCGCTTCTTAGTTTTGCGTTGGTTGTTCATGGTTGATTGATTGTCTTGCGCCTTGTTGCGATTGGTTACCTCTGCGGTTGTTTATACTCTCCCTCAACGAACCGCTTATGATCCCCTACGTTTTGGTGTCTATGTTTTGATACATTTCCTGGCGAATTTACTGTGTGGTTTTTTTTATACATCTGGTCTGCAATTTACTCTGTGATTTATTACTTTGGATGACAAAATTTAATCTGTCCTTGGCCACACTAGATTGCATTTTAATTCTTTTTACTCTGCATTCTGAATTGTACTTTATACCTGCATTTTCATACTTTTGGCTTGCGTTCTCCCTCTGCAATATAACTTACATTCCTGGTGAATTTCCCTATGCATTTTGATATGTTTTAAAGGCAATCTTGATGTTAAACTGAGTGATTTACTTGATGGCAACACTTCTGCGTTTATTTTTCTTTTTACATTGGAAACAGGGGGGGTATTTACACAGTTGCAACCACATCTTTGGGCCAGAACACAAATCCTATTCTCCATGATTTTATTGGCAATCACGCACTGTAATTCGGCATGATTTTATTGGCAAGGACGCACTGTATTTCTGCATGATTTTATTGGCATCCTGTACTGTAATTCTCCACTATTTTACTGGCATAAAAGCGCAGTCCTTCCTCTACGATTTCCCTGGCGTTGATTGGAATGACTGTGATATCCTTATGACTGTGTTTGACTGGAAGGATAGCTTTTTAATACTCAGCGTGTTAATACATAGTGATTCTTACCCAGAGTTTTAATTCTCTTATTTTATAACTGACATTGCTATCATTATCTCGCCCAACGATTGATTAACATCAATGATTATCCCTGTGTTTCACATCAGTTCTACCTGCCAGCTTTGTCATTTAATCACTCTGCCCTTTTACTTGTACTTTGACTGCGTTTTAATTGCTCTGACAACGCTTTTAGTGCATAGCGTTTATTATAGAGATTTTTATAGTCTGTTATCACATATGGGTCAGATATTGATACAACGTGTTGTTGGTAGGGTGTTGACTTCATGTGAACATAGATACATCTTCAGAAATTTTAGCATTAGTGGTTTAACAATACACAGATATTTTCCAGCGAACTATGCATTTAAGGCAACACGTTTTAAACACTCAATGCCCGTGAAATTAGATAGAAAGTGTGGATGCGTTGTGACCATATAATATGATATTACTAGATAGCGTCATCTTCTAATTTAACGTTCAACAATTTCATGTTAACTTAGTCATATTTTTAGAAAGCAAAATTGTTATATTATAGACAGTGTTTTATCTCTTGTATTCAACGATAGGGTTATATATATATATATAGTCGGTGTGACAGAGATTTCGTATAGAGATTTATATATATAATGAATGATTTCATTTCTAACATTGTATGACAACGTTGATTGTGTGTCACTGCCTTATGAATGCGTTTCTTTTTATAATATACCAGCGCTATCATACTTGATGGATGGCAATATATACCAGCAATATAATAACTAATAGACATCAATATCAATGTTAACAGAGAACAATATTGTATTTAATATATCAACAATATAATAACTAGTAATAACTAGCATAGTCACATAATTGTGGCTGATCAACCCAGAAAGGTTGATAAGATGAAAAGAATCCTTAAAAGAATATATTAAATTTTATTATTGATTAAGAAATAAACGGTTGAGCTTCATTTATCTAGTGTTAATATTTTAATTTCTGTTAATCACTTAGGTGGCAATAAGTTAGTTATCAAAGTAATTTTTAAATATGATTAAGTAAATGTAAAAAAGTAAACACATAAACGGATGTCTTTATAATAGCTAGGAAGTTAATGATTGAAATCACAGCCATTTATTTTGTGTGACTACTAAGAATATTCCAGCCATATTTAATCTTGTCCATAAAACACTTATTAAGCACTAAACCTCTATTAAATCTGCCCATTGTCAATAGGTATACACCTTTCGGCGTAATTAATAGATAACAATATCTTAGTTAATTGTTGACTTTTTAGATATTTCATTGATACACTTAAGCATGTAAGGAGAGGTGAAAATAATTAGTTCTTTGATGTTATATCCCTAAAATATAGTAACTCCGCTCTTGTATTACAATAATAAAAAATAATATCTATATTAGATTGAGTATGGAATTAAACTTTTGTACACAAATCGCTATCTTAGAATATCTATGACTTATTGTACTGCCTCCCAGGCAGTATACATAGTGACGAGTTCACTTTGACTACTCTATTAATTTGGGTTGACTTTAAAATTTTTGTAAAAAACTTAATGTGTAACATAACAAACTCAAAATTTTATTTTTTAATATGTAAAAAAAACTGAATTTTCTTACATTTCATTCGCTGATAACTTTATAGTGTTATTGCAGCCTTCACGTATTTCGAGATCAGAATTAACTCAATGACATGACAGACTGGGTAAGGGTAAGTTGAATTTATATTTTATATTTATATTTAATAATTTATGGTCAAGTGTTCATGACATACTGAGGAGGCAGTACGCGCAGCCTCGCTGCCTTGTTTAATATCTAATGATTTCCTCTTTGGAAAATCATGGATAAAGGAAGTAAAAAGGGAGTGCTGACTTATATAATATAATTTAGATGTCACTGTTAATTTACTTACTTTTAAACGAACTAATGAATGCCACTTGAAAATTTAGTCTAAAAGTATCATGGGTGGGAAATTATTAAAATGTCATAAAATGGTTATAATTAAATAAGGAATTAAGATCTTTTAAACTAACTAATGAATGCCACTTGAAAATTTAGTCTAAAAGTATCATGGGTGGAAAATTATTAAAATGTCATAAAATGGTTATAATTAAGTAAGGAATTAAGATTTTGGTATTCCGTTGTTCGGGTATGTAAGTGGATCATGGGTGGAAAATTATTAAAATGTCATAAAATGGTTATAATTAAGTAAGGAATTAAGATTTTGGTATTCCGTTGTTCGGGTATGTAAGTGGGGTGCTGGAGACTTTACATATGCCTTGATATGGGTTTAACTTCTCAATTCCTTAAGTGGATTTTTCAGGTAGTTTTGACTTTTACTTGTGTTTATTATTTTCAATTTATAAAAAGGGTGTAAGGATGGGTAGCAATGTCTTGCTTAATAAGATTTGTTCTACATATGAGTTATTAATGCAAAAAAAAAATTAGTCTTGAAATGTTTATATATATTATTGCATACTAAGAATAAGTTTTCCTAATTCTTTTAAGGGAACCCAAGCTCTAAATCTAAAGTATACATAAGAAGAATAATAACTTGGGTTAATACTAACATTACATTGGTCCTTGTGATCTCCTAATTGATGATGGTTTAAAGCGCTTGCACTCACCCATAGTACTTCCTTGTATTTCGTATTGACTAGTTAAGTACTTTGCTACTATATGGAAGGATATATATATGTATTACTAGTTGTGAGCTCCTTCCTGTCAATTCTTTTGGATTGATGAGGTCATTGAATTACTAGGGTAACAATAAGGGGTGGGTGCATATTTTGTTTATATTTGGATCTTGTATCGCTTTAGTTATGATGCCATGTGATTCTGCATTACTATGAATGATGTGATGTTGTTAACATCCTATGCAAAAACAAAATAAAAAAATGTTGTTCTTCTCTTTCATAGACGTAACAGAGGGGGATTACATATGGTATTAGAGCATGTTTAACCCTGTGATCGTGGATCACCCTGATTTCCACTGCAGTAAACCCTTGAGTATTAACCTAGTGATAACTAAAAACTTTAACTTGTCCATGAGGCGATCTCGATTAGAGGACGCCACAAAGGTCCACATCATGGTTCCATAGAAGGAGGTGTGATGCCTCCAAAAGTACCCATGCCTCAGATTCTAATTGGGATGAACAAGTCTTGGGATGGATCCGATTGTTGCAATGGATGATGATGGCTTGACAAGGTCCTTTCAGGGAATGTCAGAGGCCTTGATCCACTATTTGTACTGAGATGAGGCCAGGGCGCCTATACCCCTGAGGATCCACAACGTGCCCCGGTCAGTACCATTAGCTGTCATCGAGAACTCGAGAGGGATATGTTCTCAAGTCCACAAGTGTCGTGGAAGGTGCAACCTCCGATGAATGGTTGGAGAATATGGCAATGTGCTTTGTGCTTCGTGAATATACCTGCAACATGAAGGTTTTCATGGTGGTATTTCAGCTGAAGGGGAGCACTCCTCTATGGTGGAAGACGATCCTGTCACGTTTGAACATGACAGTCAAAGATGTGTCATGGGAACTGTTTGAGGAACGGTTCCAAGAGAGGTACCTATCAGAGGAAGTCATTGAGTGTTATTTCAACGAGTTAAACACCTTGCGACAGGGAGGTCGTACGGTGCCCGAGTACGAGGCTCATTTTATGGAGTTTCTTTGGTATGCTCCACACCTTAATACTGAGAAAATTAAGGTCAACAAGTTCTTGTTTGGCCTTAATGTTAGCTTACGTACAAAGTTTAGGATTCTGATGTCTCAGAACTTGCATGATGTCGTCCAGAAGGCCCTTATAGTAGAGGAGGACCTTATCAGCGGGGGTCAGAGCGGGACTCCAGCGAGACCAGTAGGGTAGGTGTCATCTAGTGCACAACAACATCAGACACCAGCCAGACATATGCCAGGATATCATGGCTTGCAAAGAGGATCCACTTTCACTACACCTAGACAACCAACGCCTTAGAAATGGACTCCTTACCGGGGACCACAACATTATCAACAACGTTGATCGCAACATGAGTAGTTTAGGCATGTTTAACATAACAAACTAGGATTCTAGGTTGGTGGGACGTTACCTTCTACTTTGGTTACCAAGCGTATTGGACCGAAGAAGGGGTGTTGGACTTGTGGGGAGCCACACTACCAACTCAAATTCCCAGTGGATAGCACTAGAGCATCTGGATCAGTCGGACCCACTACCGTGGGAGATTTTGGAAAGGCCCATCGGATTCATGTAGCGGTGAATAACCACCAGGTAGAGAAATAGTCGACTGTGCGCGAGATGTCAGGTACCGTCGTTGACCAGACCCTTAATATTTTGATAGATCTTGGTGCTACCAAGAGTTTCATTTTTTGTGCAGTGCTAAAAAATATTAAGGTAAAGGCAGTCGAAAATGATGAGTTCAGCTTTGTAGAGATGGCTTCGAGAGCCAAATAGAAGGTTGGAGGAAAGGTTATGGGTTGTACCCTTAACGTGGGAGATTTTTCCACCAGGGACAACCTATACATCATGATATTAGGATCTTATGACGTCGTGATCTATAAGAACTGGTTGGAAATGCATGAGGTGATACTCAACTGTAAGATAAAATAGTTGATCTTGTTCAATGATGAGGGACAAAGATGCGTGATTGTAGTTTGGAACTAGGGAGTTTCCCTGAGGTTCATCTCTTCCTTGCACCTATGGAAGAGCATGCGCAAGGGGTGTAAGTTTTATGCGATCCTTGTGTTCAACGAAAAGGGAGTAGCAGAAGGACTAGAACACCTTCCTTTGGTGAGAGAGTTGGTGGACGTCTTCCCGGAGGAGTTACATGGGATGTCACCAAAGAGGGAATTGGAGTTTACCATAGACCTAAAACTATGGACTAAACCGATAGCAAGGAAACCTTATCAGATGTTGACCCCGTAGTTATAGGAGTTGAGAATGCAACTGAAGGAGTTGTTGAACCTGGGACTTATACGTCCAAGTGTGTCACCGTGGGACATGCCTATTATTTTCATACAAAAGAAGGATGGGTCATGGAGAGTCTGCATTGACTACCATCAATTGAACAAGGAAACGATCAAGAATTAGTATCCATTTCCAAGTATTGATGATCTGTTCGATCAAATGAAGGGTGCGATGGTGTTTTCAAAGATCAATTTGCAATCAGGGTATCACCAATTACAGATCAAAGAGGATGACATCCCTAAGACCACTTTTAAGATGAGGTTTGGACATTACGCATTGATTGTTTTATCGTTTGGACTGAAAAACACCCAAGAGGTATTTATGAGTTTAATGAACGGGGTGTTCCCCGAGTACTTGGACAAGTTTGTCCAAGTATTCATTGACGATATTTTGATTTACTCTTGGACGATGGAGGAGCATGTCGAGCACTTGTGCTTGGTACTAAAATGTCCGCGAGAACATAAATTGTATGGGAAATTGTCTAAATTCTCGTTTTATCAATCGAAGATTCACTACTTAGGGCATGTCATCTCTGGCGAAGGTATTTCCATGGATCCAACAAAGGTCGAGGCTATTATGGAATGGCCTACACTGACGAATTTCCTGGAAGTGTGTAGCTTCATGGGTTTAGCAGGATACTACCGATGGTTTGTCGAGGGATTTTCGAAGAGAACAAATATGATCACGGAAATGCAGAAGAAGAACAAGAAGTTTGTTTGGACCAAGACATGCACGGAGGAATTTTGGAGGCTCAAGGAGATGTTGACAACAAAACCATACTAAAGGTCCCTGAAATGGACATGGAATGCTTGGTGTGAACTGACACATCCCAGGGAGACTTAGGTGGAGTCTTGATGCAAGACAGTCGAGTGATTGCTTACATTTTGAGGAAGTTGAGAAGGCATGAGGAGAACTACGTGACGCACGATTTGGAGTTGTTAGCGATTGTATATTCATTGAGAGTGTGGAGACACTACCTTATTGGATGAAAATTTGAACTAAAAATGGACCACTGTGGACTTCAACACATCTTTACACAAAGCGACCTGAACGTGCGACAACGACGTTGGTCAGAATTTCTTAGTGAGTATGATTTCTAGATTACATACATAAAAGGAACAGTGAACTGAGTGGAAGATGCATTGAGTCGGAGACCACACATCTTTTCGATGTTTCCTCTTCAGATGAATCTACGTGAAAGTATTCTAACTTTACAGTGCAATGATGACTAGTAGAAAGAGGTCAAGGATTTTATCGAGGCCCTCTATGTCACAATCATTCATTGTTTCCCCCCTTTGGTCTTGTAACTTTTTTTTCCTCTGCATTTTCAAAATGACCTATGTGCATTAGGGAGGTTCGACTCTTTGGTACTGTAGCAAGTGCTTTATCTGCTTTTTGCAACACGAACTATGCGCCTTGGTGAGATTCAACTCCTTGGTTCTATAACAATTGTTTTTTTCCCTATGTTGAAACAAGACTGGTGCACGATCAAGAAAACCACACACATATTTTGGGTTCTCTATGCACAAAGGTAAGTAACGATTTAATTATTCAAGACTACTGTGTGAAATATTTCGTGTTGTGTTCTTTGTTTGAGGATTTACATATATTATCGTTGAGCCTCCATTTGCATTTTCCTCCCGGAATTTCTCAGTGGTCTAAGATTTCAATATGGGAGGTTATGGTGTTTCCCTTTGGTTTAATGTTGAGGTCTTATACCCTTACTCGTTATAGTTATTTCATGGCCCGAAACTCTGAAGGGTTGAACCCTTGTCTGTCTCTTATCACCGTTAAAACCCTATTATTCCTATGCTCAATAACTCATCCTAAGAATCCCGAGACTTGCTATGCCGACTGTGATTATCCTGTTTTTTCCATTGTCAATCTCTGTAGGGGATTTTTGTATTTACCATTTACAAAAGTATATATATTCATTACTCTCTATGGGAAATTCTTCAATTTATATTCTAGTAATATCAATCCTCTATGGATTTTTTTCATAGATTTCATTTTGTGTGTTATACAACAAAGATATATATATATATATATCAAAAATCAACCCATTGAAAATTCATAAATGACTTCATATGTATATGTATAGAGATAATATATACGAAAAAGTTGATCCTCTGTGGGGAAGTTCGTAAATTTCATATTGTGTAAAATTATAAATAACAGTGTAAATCCCTCTATGGAAATTCGTAATTTCGCTCTGTGTAAAATACATTAACCCTATGTGGAAATTATATTTTATGCTCTCTGTATGAAAATAGCATTTTTACCCTTTGTGGGGATTCATAATTTATACTCTACGTAAATATGTATAGCAGTTTTAATCCTTTGTAGGAATTTGTAGATTTACACTTTGTGTAATTATATACTCTATGGAAATTTGTGAATATATGCTCTCTCTCTCTCTCTCTCTCTCTCTCTCTCTCTCTCTCTCTCTCTCTCTATATATATATATATATATATATATATCAGTGTTAATCCTTTGTGGAAATTCGTAGATTTACTTTCTGTTCATATAATTAGCGATATAAACAAGCTTTTAATCGTTTGAATACATGGGTTGGATATTATGCGCCTCTTATGAATCAGTGAACACAAAAAGGATGCATGTTATGCGTTTGTTTATACTTTTTTAAATATTTAAAAGTGAAAATACAAAGGGATTCATAGAATATAAAAGTGTGCCTTCATGTTGATTAGTATATGCACAGTTTATTTTGATGCTAGTTATTTACTTTCACTTTATTTGTTTTATAATTGAATTTTTATGCACAGTTACATGAATTTAATGATGGGGCCCTTTCTCTATTTTTCGAGGGTACCCATCAATCAATTTTGGGTCCACTCCTCCTCCTCCTCCTGAATCGTGGATAGATTGTCGCACAAGCACAAGTGGCGATCTAGTTCTTCACCGAACTCAAGCTAAGTATTTCCTTGAATTATTCTCAATACTTAATTTCCATTAATAAGCTAGTATAGTTCACTAAACTCGTGTCTTTCTTCTTTTGCAGGTCTATATAATGAAGGGAAGCGGATAAAGAAACACCTCTTGCTCAAAAGGTATTTGAGTTCTGATCTAGGCATACATATTTATGAATTCTCCTTAGATTTTGTCTACAATACAAGTGGTAATTGATTATTTGGCCTATGGTAGTCCACTGTAATATTTTAACCCTGATCGATTGAATACACAGTTTTTTTTTTTAAATACTTTGAATAAGGTTCATTTGAAAGTGACAACTATTTTTGCAATACACTTGTAGACTACTGAATCACTATTTGTTTGTGGTGGTAGATAATATAAAGAATGTATATGGACTATTATTCATTCTTTCTATTCTCTTTGATATTTGTACAGATTTGAAATAGTAATTCAACATATATATAATTCAGTGGTCAATAGGAATATAAGCATAATTTTATCATTCCTTTATGCATGAACACATATATGTATATAAAATCATTTATATATATTAATGAACAATAGGAACATACACTCATTTATTTTTACATGAACACCCATATATGTATATAAAATTGTTTATATATATATAATCACATTTAATGATTAATAGGAACATATAGTAGTCTTGTTATTTTTGTATGGATGAGCACATGCATATATATAAATACCATCATCAGATTTCAATTAAAATCCATATAGTATCGTTGAAGTATAATAAACCATCACATTCCTAACCAATAATAATCAAAAATAATATTGACAAAGAATACAAGTTAAGATACATTTTTGAAACCTGATGCTAGAATACAAATGGGACAGCCTCGTTCCATCCAACCATAGAACAAAACAACCAAGTTCACTTGCCCTGTTCACCCCCTATGCTGACCATTAGTCCATAAGGGAAAACTGAAAGATCCTCCTTAGCTACAGTCACCATCCACATATCATATATTCATTTGCCTCACACTAGTAGTGCTCATAACAAAAAATAGTTCCCTTTCTCCAACATACTAAGTAGCATCCGACCTCGTCTATATGTTGTTTTTATATGAATCTTGTGCCTAGGAATTTCCTTCCCTCCTTGGGAAATTCACAACATTACAAATCCCTTATTTTTAGGGGATGCTAGTGGTCAAATCCCACATTTTCACTTGTAAAAATCATCCTTCAGGTAACTCAAACTTGTTCCCCACTCATGGGGTCATGGTCATCTATTTTTAACCTGGTTGTTTTGATTTCTCTTCGAGCATTTAATTTATAAAAAGTTTGTCTTTCACATGCGTCAAAATAAAAGAGGTTAGTTGGGTAAGTCAAATCGTTTCCCAACAGTCATCAAATAATTAATTACAATAATAAAATTCCAAATTCGGATTTTCCATGAATGGCAAATAATTTTCGAATCTGAATTTTCCAAAGACGGAAATTTATTCCCAAGTACACTTAGAATTTAATATTCTAATATTTTTGGGATATTACAGATATAAACAAATTACTTTCTTTTGTTACGAACAATAGTTGTACATAATGGACTTCAATTTTCCCCTATAAAATTTGTTTTTATTTTTTTGAAATTTGGGGTACATTACATACGATCTCAATGTTTACTATGTATTATTGTGCGTTATTGTAACCAAAATTAGTGGTTATGAAGTATTTTTAAATAAAAAATATATCGTAACAATATTATATTTAAGTGATTTCTATGAGAAAATAGATGCATATCGTAGTTTCATGCAGAAACAATGTGGAAAGAAAAATAATAGTTATTTTGATCCTAAATCTACAAACATAATAGTATTACCAGTAACAAATCAATAAAACTCACAGGTAAACCCTAGTTACTAAAACATAAATTGTATTTGGATAACAAACATGTATTGAAGAGACAAATTTTAACAAGATACATTGGACCAATAAGGAAAGACATGAACCTTCCTTAGGAATCCCACAACAGAGTACAAGTCATCTGCAACAAGAAAGGCGAGAAAGAGAAGTAATGCTATGATATTTTTCTGGTCATTGTCAGCATCACTCGGTCTTCTATTTTCAAAAACCATTCGCCAGTCTAAGTAAATAATGACGATGTCTATTTTATTGAATAGTTAGTTGTGTCAGTAAACACTGTGGGAAAATTATCTTTCTGATTTGATTGCATAGATAAATACATAAGAATGAATCATCATTTATCATTTGTAGAAGATCACCTTGATTATTTAAGAAGGGATACAATCCTCTAATACAGTTGATGAAGTTTTTGGGAAACTTGTGTTAGTTATTCTTCTTGTGTATCATTGATTTCATTTTTTCCGAGACGAGTGAGAGAGAGAGCGATATGATTTTTTTCGTTTTACTATAAGTGAGTGTAGAGAGAGAGAATGTGCACCAAAGGAACTATTATGCATATCTGGTTTTTCTGCTAAGTGTATGAGCAATTTGTATACCTCAATCCCTGAGTCGACAACTTAAAACATATCCAAGGCATCTACCTCCATGTTGCAATGTTTCTCTCGTTTGTATTGCACTAGTCTCTCCAAGTCTCTTGAGAAGACCTGAGTGCATCTCTCACTCAGATCTAGCAATGCGTCCTCTCATAAACTTGACTCTTGATTTCATTGGTGGACAATGTAGAGGATAGGAAAGGCATATATATCCAACCAGATAATTTTCCTTCTTCCTATTGCACTAATCTCCCAATTCTCTTAGTCTAATAAAAACGTCCTTTTACTCAGATTGATCAGAGTGTGCACTTTAAAGAAAATGTACCTCCATTGTGCAGGGCACACACATACAGTCAGATCAATTGGTATTAGAGAAATTTTTGTCCTTGGGATGAAGAACTTCATCCACCAAATTAAATATTTTTTTGGGGTCTTCATACTTATTCTCACACTTTTTCTTAGAGCGTTCATTTCACCCTTCTCAGGGTTACCCTCACACCCTCCTTAGGGTCTATTCAATGCCTTCCAACCATGACACATCGAATATAGGCAAGTAGTGAGGAATCCAGCGCAACCACATCAACTCCAGTTGCAGACTTGGTGCTAGCTCTCCAAGAACTTATTCGACTCCAACAACAACAACCTATCATGACCATACAGCTGGACACCCATTTTCAGTTACCCAAGTTTGTCGGCCAAATTAATGGAGAGATGGTCGATTCCTAGATCCATAGCCTACAAACTTACTTCAAGACCTTGACTGAGATGGAAGAAGCCACCAAACTACAATAGCCAACCTTCAACTAGAAGGAATCACACAAACCTGGTGGGACATACAATTGGAAATCTTGGAATTGATCATCTATCTTGGTACACCATATTCCCCGACAAATGACTGCATTGCATCGTGGGATACATTATGTCAGAAATGGAGGGAATGCTTCTACCTTCCAGGATGTCTTCATAATTTGCTTGCCAAGTGGTTACAACTCTGCTAAATTTCCAATCAATTAGTTCAAGGATACATAGATTTCTTTTGCAAGCTAAAAATCCAGCTACATGTCAACGAACCAGACGAGGTATTAATAATTAAGTTCAATTTTGGTTTATTATTACCTCTCTAATGGGAGATATATATTTTTGATAGTGATTCTCTAGACAAATCTTTCTTACGGGCCTTGGCAATAGATATGAAGGTGGATGATGACATTTGATATCCGCCAAATTGAACCCAAGATGATAACCCACCTCCTTCTCATTCTCAACCTTCTCCTTCTTGTTCGTAGGTGACCAAAAATATAGTTTGGTGTAATTTTCACATGACCAACTCGCATAACTCTGTCGATTGTTGATCCATTAAAAATAGCCACCCCCATCAGACCTTGCTTGCAGAAGCCATACCCATTGAGTTTCCAAAGTAACCAGAATTCATCTCTCTCACCATCCCCACTGATGTTGTCCCATCCCTCATTCTCATGACTACACCAGAATTAGGTCACCATAACGCTCCACTATTCACTCACTACTACCAAATTAAAAGTGAACTTTCCACTCTCATTCTAGACAATGACAATCAAAAGAATATGATATCAGAATAATTAGTCCATCATCTGCAACTCCCCACCACTCCACACCCCGATCCATATCATATTGGTTGGGTATAGAAGGGCGGTCCTCGCGTTACTATTGCTCAGTGTTTCTCCTTCGCTTTCACCATTGGTCTTTTTAGAGACACTATGATCTACAACTTGTCACTATTAGATTGATTCGATCTCCTTCTCTTTCTTCCTTACCAACAAGACTGACAAGCGGTGTATCATGCCAAGACTCATCAGTACCACTTTAAATAGGTTGGGATCACCTATGTACTTACTTCATCGTCTCTCAGTTGAACACCACCACAAATCGATACCATATCGACTCACCATGTTATCAATACCAACAATGTCTCTTTGTGTTTGACCCGCTATGTTCAACACAATAACCTCACTAATTCATCACCTCCCACAATACTCCCTCTACACCCAGAATTTTCCAATGTCTCGTAGTCTCCCTCAAGGATCCCACCCTCTCTCTCCATTGCTCCATCCATCAATCTCATTCCTGATGCATCATTACCCAATTCTCCATTCTCTCACCCGATTACCCAAGACACTATCGAACATCCTCTAGTTACCACTTACCATTCCCGCACCTAAGAAACAATTAAATATCAATATCCCTTACCATGGATATCCTCTCGATTTTTTCTTGGAGCGATGTGTAAATAGAGAGGTAACCCGGTGACTTAAAACTATGATACTCTCTCCAGAACCAAATTTAATTACCACCACTATGCCAAAGAATTCCACCTCCTAATGTCGGATTTGTAGAATTGGCACCCTTACAATAGGGCCACTCACTCTTCCACAAAATTCCTACCTTTTGAGGTCTGTCTTGGATTTCGGTATCGTGAAACCATAAAGATGCCTCTCATTTTGACTACATCATGATAAGCACATCAACATCAATAACAACAGGCTGACCATAGTGACGTTCATAATTTATCACAGAAGCACACTCCAGTCGCAGCTTCCTTGCAGGTAACATTAGATCATGCCAAGCAACATCATGTTTCATACCTGGTCGGTCAACAATGCAAAACTCTAGAGACAGGACAACTGGACGATAGTCGAGATAGGACAAAGAAAGTTCCCTCTATTTGTGGCGGAAGTAGGGATGCTTCTGGATCTAAACAGGGAGGAATAAGACCAATAAGAAAGGACATCAACCTTCCTTGGGAAGCACACAACAAAGTACAAGTCATCTGCAACAAGCAAGGTTATAAAGAGAAGTAATTCTATGACAGTTTTATGATCGTTGTTAGCATCAGTGAGTATTTTATTGTAATAAATAATTCTCCATTCTAAGTAAATAATGGTGATGTCAATTTTAGTGAATAGTTAGTTGTGTCAGTAAACCTCGTGGGAAATTTATCTTACCAATATGATTCCGCAGAGAAATGAAAAATAATAAAGCGATATCTACCGTTTGTAGAAGATCACCTTGATTGTTTAAGAAGGTATACAATCCTCTAATACATTCAATGAAGTTTTTGGGAATCTTGTGTTAGTTATTCTTCTTGTGTATCATTGATTTCTTTTTTGATGAGATGAGTGAGAGACAGAGCGATATGGTGTTTTTTGTTTTATTGTACGCAAGTTTAGAGAGAGAGTGTGTGCACCAAAGGAACTGGTGTGCATATCTTGTTGTTCTACTAAGCATATGAGAAATATGGATACCTCAATCCTTGAGTGGATGGCGTAAAACATAGCCAAAGTGTCTACCTCCATGTTGCAACATTTGTCTCGTTTGCATTGCGCTAGTATGTCCCAGTACCTTACTAATACCTAAGCGCATCTCTCACTTAGATCTAGTAATGTGTCCTTTTAGAAACTTGAGTCTTCATTTAATTGGTGGACATCATAGAGAATAGGAAAGGTGTCTATCTCCAGCAAGAGCGTTTTCCTTCTTCCTATTACGTGAATCTCCCAATTCGCCCAGTCTACTAAGTGTCTTCTTTTATTCAAACTGATCAGAGCATGCAATTTAGAGAAAACATGCCTCCATTGTGCAAGATGTCGACATACAGTCAGATCATACACTGTGTATATTTTGAAAGATAATTGTTACAGATTAACTAAAATTTAACAAGCATTTACTATGTATACTCAAAGGAGAATAGTTACATATTTAATAACGTTTAACGAGTAATTACTATGTATATTCAAAAGTGAATCATTATTGATTTTAACAAGAGACAATGTAATGACTGTGTATTTCCAAAAAATGAGCCAAAACTAAGTAAACAGACAACATAAAATTACATAATTGTAAAATGCATAGACAAGAGTCCTAAGACAAAGGACTTTAAGGCCAATTATATACAAAATTATTTGGTCAAATAGCTCAACAAAATGCATAAACAGAGAAATCACATGTTGTGATACCATACTTGAAATCTAATTAAGTAATGGAACCCGAATACCTTTCCAAGAAAGGGTATTTCTGAGTTTCCATGGTACACACCTCCTTGGAACCTACATAATAGTAGTGAACAAGTTATAATGTTGTAAGAGTTTATTTAGTCAAACAAAAGTTAGATATGAAAACAGAGACAAACATACCATGGAAGTACAAAGAACCTTTGTATCTCCTTCTGTCACCTTTGAACTACATCCAAGTGTTCAGGGTTGTAGGATAGCTTATGGGTACCCCTCACAACAACAATCAGGACATTCGTTAGTTAAATACCCAAGAATCAGTTCAAAAATTATGTAAATCATGACATATGTATAGAATATAAACAAATGAACATCACTATGCTATGTGTGAACACCACACTTGTGAAAATATTTTAACAGGAGTCCTAACTAAGTTCAGGACGAGTAAAGTGATGTGAAATGTTTTAATCATAAACCAGAAATGAGATAAATAAAACAAAGGAATTAAAAACCTGACACAAAATCTTATTATGGTAAACTTGGACCATCAATTTCATAAAATTATTGGGTTCAAACAATAAGTCCCCGAGGTCCAAGGAATAACCGGAAACGAGACCCACTGCAACCAAAAATATGATTTTACATTCACAAAATTATATAGTAGATATATATATAGAAATGATGTATTAAGTTTGATAAGGTAAATGATAAAAATATATATTAAGCCTAGTCAGTGGAATAATGTTTGAATATGACTATAAAATAGCATCCTAAAATTGATCAGGAATCATTACCATGTTAATAAGCTAGAAGCACTAGTTTAAAGGAAGCCATAAAGGGTAAAGGAAGTTCTATAAAATCTTATGATTTGAATGTGCTAGTGTTGAAGTTGATAGAAAGACCAATTGCAACCCAGGGAAGCTACAAATGCCCCAGGGTCTTGACAATAATTCTAGAGTAAACATAAATAAGATTAGGGAATTTAGACCTTCAACACTATAACTAGGGAGGGTTTGGTAAAAATTCAAACCTTCTGAAAACCTCTTAGGACAAACATAGAGCTGAGGAAATGAAAGTGAAAAGTTTGAAATGAGTCAAGTTCAGGAGAGGTCGTGACATCTAAAGGATATGACAAGAAAAACCTAATGCATGTACAAATAATAACACTACACATATACAATTGCTAGGACAGTTGTTGATTAAACCTCCTTGAAATGGTAACACCACAGGTGGCTCATGCAGGATCGCTACATGGTAAATTCTTAGTAGGAATAAGTGTTTAATGAGGAAAAGTTTGGAAGGATTTTAATTAAGGATTGATACTATAACACGAGTTAAACCCTTGTGAAACCCTCTAGTCAATTCCTTAAGTATGAACCATCTTTTCGTATGACAAGTGTTATACGTTTCAATGATATGAATTGGAATTCATTTTAAATACATTTATTGGTATACAATGAAACCTATGTAATATATGAAACCCGTTTTATAAATAATCTACTTTAACACAATACAAAACCTTGTACGCTATATGGTATGAAACGATTTAAGGGGCATAATAATAATATATATTGTGGAGTAGTGAAAATATAGCCATAAGGGGGGCTATAACAAACACTCAAACTCATGTACAACCATTGTAGATGGTTTTGATCATGACCTCAATAACAATGAACATATAGATTATAAAACTTAGTAATAACAAACATATATATGTTATCAAGTACATAGTCTTAGTGGAATAAGACTTAGGATAACTTTTATAAAAATTACATATATTGTAACAACCCCACTGTTATGGACATGGGTGAAGCAAATTTTTTTGTTTTTGTTTTTAAGAATTAAGGGGCAAGAAGGAAACGACGACAAAATTTTGACCACACCATAGACGACGAACAAAATCACGCAACCCAGGCAACATGCAACTACGACACCACGCACAGGAACAAGGGAAACCAGGCAAAAGAGGAATAGAATAACCAGAGTTAACGACTAACCGCCTGACGAAACAAGACATGCCTACAAGCTAAGGGACCACTTCCCCTTCTCGACATAACAACATTGACGAACAAGACTAGAACCTCAAGGTACACGAACCAATGTATGCGCCCAAGTAAACATACGACGCTCAGACACACTCACATGGTAGGAACCGACTCCGACCAATCTATCATTCACCCTAACCCATAGGGCGCACCAGGATCCCCTCATCAGGGACCATTTTGTCCCTAGATGAGAGGCGCATCAATAACCCTGGCACAAAACAAAAGGGACCAAGACTGAAGAAAAATCTGACGCACTAGGAACCGAATACTGTCTGGGAGACTATACCTACCCCACAAAAAGGTTGATGAGACACAAGAGGACAAATACAAGGGTTGACTCGAACCCACACGACATCATCCCTGCCCCCACCAATCACCCAGTCTAACTCATCTATGATTACATTCAATTTTAACAAGGGTTCCATTCTAACGGGGGACATCAAGTTACAATTAGATAATAATGCGTCTGATAAATAAACGTTAATAGAATTAATTTTGCAAATCTAAGTGGTCAATGCTAAAACCATAATTATAAATGCCCTCTATCCTTAATTAAAATTCAATCCAGCGAGTCTAAAATTTGCAATCCATTCATTACTTACCAATCAAATTTTAATCTTTAACACAACCTAATCAGTCAAGTCTATGTTAATCCAAATGATCCATCCAACTAGACATTAACTTAAATAACAACATTTACAATGTTAAAGTAGATTGATTCCATTAAAACACTTATGAGCAATTAATCTCAGCATGTAGACTACTATATCGACCAAACTAACAATACTAGTTGTCTATAATATTGAGAAGGAAACTGCCAACTATTAACATCATTTTAGCAATCTAACAAGGCAACAATATCGCAGTTACATGACAATTATTATACAAAAGCAAGGCAATTGACATAACAATTAACATGATAATTAATTCAACAATAACAAGGAGATTTACATGACTATTATCATAACGAGTAATATAGAAATGACAATGCGAAATCCATTTTAATTAACATAACCATTAGTAAAGCAATAACAAGGCACTTAATGCAATAGTAACAATCAATATAACAATAACAAGGAAATTAATATAATCGTAACAACACAATTAATATATCATTAAGAAGGAATTTGCTTCCCATTAACTCACTGTAGTAAATTATCCTGGCAATTAATATGCCATTAATATAACATTTAATATTGCAATTAACATGGTAATTAACAATAAAACACAGGCAACATTCAAGGCAAAATGGTGTCCAATCCAGCAATCATAGTCAACCATTTAAAGGGGAAAAAACGTGGTCACATCAGTAGGAAAACACAGTCATAGTTAATGGCAAATCGTTGTGCCATACCTCAGCAAGCACATGCTACCATTTAATGGAAATTCGTGAGCATTTAACAACGACTCAGTCCATCGTTTGAAAGAAAAAATGTGGGCATTTAAAACGACAATCTCAGACTCATTTGAAAGAAAAAACGTGGGCATTTAAAACGACAATCTCAGTCTCATTTGAAAGAAAAAACGTGGGCATTTAAAACAGAAAGCACAATCTCATTTGAAAGAAAAAACGTGAGCATTTAAAACAACAATCTCAGTCTCATCTAAAACAAAAAAAAGTGGGCAATTAAAACAACAATCTCAGTCTCATTTGAAGGGAAAAACGTGGGCATTTAAAACAACAAACTCAGTCTCATTTGAAAGCAAAAACGTGGACAATTTTAAACGACAATCTTTGTCTCATTTGAAAGAAAAAACGTGAGCATTTTAAAGGGCAATCTCTCGTAACTTTTAAAAGAAAAAACGTTTTTCCATTTCCAGGATACCAATACAAAATGTAGACATGAATCAATTCGTTTTTCCATTTCCTGCATACCAATACAAAATGAAGACATGAATCAATTCGTTTTTCCATTTCCTTCATACCAATACAAAATGAGGACATGAATCAATTCGTTTTTCCATTGCCAAAATACCAATACAAAATGCAGACATGAATCAATTCGTTTTTCCATTGCCAGAATACCAACACAAAATGCAAACATGAATCAATCCATTTTTTCACTGTGAGAATATCAATACAAAATGCAGACATGAATCAATTTGTTTTTCCATTGCCAGATTACCAATACAAAAATGCAGAAAAAAATCAATTCATTTTTCCATTGCCAGAATACCAATACAAAATGCTGACAAGAATCAATTAGTTTTTCCATTGCCAGAATACCAATACAAAATGTAGACAACAGTAAGAGAAATGAAAGGATCAAATCAGCCAAGGATAACAACGTAGGTATACAACTGATAGGTTCGTCCTTCGCTCATCATCCACGCACACAAAAGTAGGGTGTTGATATCCATAGGTCTATTAACTCCGAAGCAACAACCGTAGGTCAGGCTCCTAACTGACTACTCAAGCGAGGACTTATGAGATAGGGATGAAAGGAAAACAACCACAATGGTCACAATCAATACACCACAAGGAGGTCATGACATGCGGGGAAACGAAGGCCATGGGAGTCAACCAATCATCAAGCTAGGCTTTAAAAATTTCAGTCAACAATCTAGACAACCAATATGTTTACCCAATTAAACAAGCAGATCCCAAGCATAAATCCTACAACAATCTACCATACAAAATGAAGAAAGTGTACCGTTTCCTGATCGCCTGCTCTGAGTTGAAGTCTCGCATGCTCCATGCAACTCCCACTTGCCAACTGACGAGACTTCCTTGGTACCTCCCAGCCAATGCTAGGGGTACTCTTCTTCCCCTTTATCCCCCGAGCCGCAAATGGGCCACACACACTAACCAGAGAATCAGCTAGTTCCCAGCTCGCCTTGCAAGGCCGAGCTACCACTCCTCACCGAGTTGGGTATCCCAACTCCCACAAGCTAAGTCAGTCAAGTATATATTTCTACAACATAATATTACGCAAAATAGAAGAACCCCTCCATCCTTCTCCTCCCTCCATTATACAGAGTTTCGAACTTGTTTACCTTCCCAAAATCCCATTTAAATAAATGTTGAAAAAATAATTCCTAAAAATTCCTCTCCGTACAAGTGTCACCCATCCCCTTCACTCCTCCATAAATTAATTTCTTTAATTAATTAATTACCCTTATTTCCCTCACCCACCTAGAGTCACACCTAGGTCTCCCCAAATTCTGTTAAAATTTTTAGTGACTTTCTCCACTATTAATTTGTTAGTTTAGTTTAAAATTAGAAAGTTCTTAAATGGTAGATATCTTACTAAGTTTGACTTTCTTCTTTTCCCCTTGTGTTTCCCTTTTCTTTTATGTTTTCCTCTTTTTCCTAGTTTCGTAATAATTTTAGATTTCCTCTTTCCCTTTTTATTTAGAACTCAAAATGGTAGGTATGGAAGTTACCTTTTTCCTCCCCCCCCCACTTTTTTATTAAACACTTATTTATTTTATTTTATTTTTTATAAATATAT
>ML783855.1:60388-73867 GCA_009831015.1 Picea engelmannii | reverse complement strand
CCTTAGCACCTGATAAATTCTTACAAACGCCTCCCCTAATTAAATTGTCTCCCTGTTCAAATCAAACCTAGATTAAAAACATCTCTAAGATAAATTTGACCAGCCCCAAGAAAAAATCCTCCGAAAATAAACCTAGGGCGTAAGCTAACACCCACCTAGGAGTTAAATTAAAGTCTTAAAAAAAAAGGGGGGGTAAAGTAATGAGGGGGGTTAATTTAAGTGAAACCCATGGTGATTAAATTTTAAAGGGGAATAAAAGAAAAAATTAATAATGATAAAAATACGTGTATGTATATTGAATAAAAGAAAAAAAATAATAAATACTTGTATGTATATTGAAAAGAATATTAAGAACAATTATCATTTGGGGGTTTTAATAATAAAAAAATAATAATAATAAGAAAGAATAAAAATAAAAACAAAAAAATAAAAATAAGGAAACTTGGAATTAGGAAACTTCAAAATTGGAAAGTAGGAGACATAGGGTAAAAAGCAAAAAGGGAATTAGCATTTAAGAAATTACTAAATGTCAGAAACATCATTTAGGAAAGTGAATAAAAGCATGGGAGGGGATCTAGGAACCCTAGGAGAAATTTAAGGAGCGATTTTGGGGGGTGTGAGGGAATTTAGACTTTTAATTATTAAAAAGAAATTAATTGTTGGATAACCCTAGGGATGAGTGACACTTGGACGGCGGAGATTGCTTCGAGGTTTTGTCATAAAATATTAATTAATTAATAATCAGGAAAGTAGGTGGGTCTCTTTTTCCTATAAAAGAAAGGGAAAGGAAGGAAAAAGGGGATGAACGGTTAGCGTAAGGTTACGCTGCCGAATTGTCGTTTGACGGATTTCCTTGTGTGGAGTTGGGTGTATCTCAGCTTGTTGGAGTGGTAGCTCAGCCGTGGAGGCGAGCTGAGAAGCTAGTTTCTCTTTGGTTCTTGTGTGGCCCCTTTGCGGCTCGGGGGGGCGAAGGGGGAAGCAGAGTACCACTCGCGTTTAGCTGGGAGGTACCAGTGAGCCTTTTGCGGTCGGTAAGCGGTAGCGGCAAGGAGCGTGGGACGCGGCACGGAGCGTTGGACATCTTCCGAAGCGGGCGAGTGGCTAAGGTATGATTTAACTCTGGCAAAATTGTTTTAAAAGGGTTAGTGAAATTGTTTCTGATGTCTTGCTGAAATAGAACTTGTTCCTGACAATTTGTTTATAAATGGTTAGCGTCAAATTGGTTCTGGCGATTCGTCTTAGTTAAATGGTTACTGAACGAAATGTATGTGAGAACATCTCTCTCGATCTGCTCGTTTTTTTTGTCTTTATAAAACATCTTTCTCGGTCGGTATACCTTCGTCTGAATCATTCGAAGCTTTCTAGCTTTGACCTGGGGAAAAGGCCAGTAGCTTAGTTGAACTCTCTCTGTCTAATAGTTTAAAGGAGATAGTAAACCTCAAAGCCCTCCCTTTCTGCGTCAAGGTAGAAATAGTCCGAATGGATTCTAAATCTATGTCAATGAAAGAACTCTTGGCCATTGTTATTTTCCGGTAATCAGTGTATCTTGGCCTGCAAATTATCTTCTGTCATTTCGTCGTTGCTAGAAATGCCTTTGGGGGTTTGTCTGCGTTAAAGCGTTAACAAACTGCGCCTTCCTTTGCTCCTGGCGTTGCCACTGTGTTGGGCGTTTTCGTTGGGGAATTAATGGTCGATTTGTCTTTTACACAACGAGTTCTTCTTAAATCTGGGTCTGTCAGTTGCGAATGCCACGGATTTTCTATTTTCTGCCCAGTAAGTTGATTGGCATTTAAAGTTGCTCGGAATATTGTTTTTAATTCTGAAATGGTAGCGTATGGCTGAATATGCATTGAATGTCTTTTCTACGACCTGATCCATGTTTATAACCTGCGTAGCTGTTTATAACATTACTCAGAAATTGGGTTTAAAATTTTCATTTAATATGGTATTTCTGAATATGAGTTTGGATTGTATTTCTTTATATCCCAGATCGCATGATTCGTATGAGGACTGTTGGCCCCTCCTTCCTTTTTCTCTTGCCCAACGTTTGTTTTTATTTTTCTTTATCCTCGGCGTAGATTGAGTGTTCCCTCAAGACTGGCATTTCACCAGTGGCGCTGTTTTCTCCCTTGGCCTGCGTTTATGGAGTATCTCTTTGGGTCTGGCAAAATTTCAGTGGCGTTTTGTTTTCTCCTTGGAATCTGCGTTAGTTGACTGCTTCCTTCCGTCTGGGCCGTATACAAAAGCGTTTTAATTGGGCGTTTGACAGTCGAGTGTTATGGTTCGCGTTTTAATGGACAGTAATAGCTAATTGCAATCCTGCATGCAACCAAACTGAAATCAGATTAAAAATCGAAACCCTCCCCTTCCATTCGTTTTTTTTAACGGAAATATTGTTATTGCGTTGGGGTTTTTGCCGTGTAATTAATGGAGTCACTTTGTGATTTAGTTGGTGATCAATTGACATTACCACTGTCTTAACTGAATGTTGTTTTCTTCGCCATCTTAATTATCCTTGCTGTGTTTGAATTGCGTATGGTTGGGTTATTGCGTTGAGTTTGTTCCTCCTTGGGTTGCGTTTTGTCATTGCGTTTTGTTGATAAAAATAATTATAGATCATTTTCATAGGTCCGCCTTGACGGGTTACATTCATGACCACGTTTTCTCTCAAAGGAAATTTTATTATCCTTCGACTGGCTGGGTTACTGCAGCATCTGTATGATATGGGTGTCAGCTGTACGGTAGATTGGGCATCGTAAATGATAGTTGAAACTGGGAGTATCTTATTTACTTTGTACGACCACCCGAATTAAGTTGTTGTTATTTTATTCGTGTCATTTAAATATCGATAGTTGTCCCTACTAGTTCGCCTTTATCGGTAGTCAGTGAATGTTTTATTACTCTGCAGATAGCCACGTTTTCTACTTATGGTGTGATGGTTTTTCCCGAGTAATGTTACCTGTCATGTGTGGTCGTTCTGTAAGTTGCCCCTTTAACAAATCGTGTCTTAACGATTGGCAAGGATTTTATTACTAGTTGGGCGTTTCCAACTATTGTCTTTTATCATTATCATTTAGAGTCCATATCTCATAGATTGCCATCGTAGTGAAGCTGTATTGATATTTGCAGTTTGAAGTTCCTATATTTGTGATGCGGTTTCTGTATATTGACATCGTGCATTGATGGATCTCTTAAATTATTGTCAACAGAAATATGGAAGGTTGTCATTATCAAGTTAATTTTATTATATTATAAGGACGCCCCTTTTTATTCGGTTGGGGTATATATTATGTCAAATGATAATTCATATAGTCTTAATGCTTTTTCCATATAATGACCTCTTTAGTTAATCAATATTTTTAATTATTGTTATTTAAATTGTTAGTTGCCACACCCATTAAATACCCTTTTTACTTTTGTCATAAAATTTTATTATTTTAGTTTGCCATTTTAAATTATGATGTGTGATGTTGTTTTCCAAATGAAGTGTTGCCATTGCTTCCCTTGAGGCTATATTGTAATTTAAAATATGAGGTTATGTTGATTTATTTCAATTATGAAGCTAATTACACGATGACAATCTATATGCTGACCGGTTATTATTGTTGGTTATAAGTATGGGCTCGAAATAATTGTTACCTTTGTCATTTAACATTATTATCTTGTCATCTTCGATTATTCAAGAAATTGAGGCATTAAATAGGGTTGTTTTATTTCTTTCCCCTTCCTAATTGGGATGTCGTGTTCAAGTACGGTGTATATTGTTAGTATTGGTTTAATTGAAATGTTAATAGTAACGTTTAAAGCACAATGTTAATAATGTTCACTGCAACGATAATACCAGTTAGTTGCATTG
This sequence comes from Picea engelmannii, assembly GCA_009831015.1. Taxonomy (NCBI): domain Eukaryota; kingdom Viridiplantae; phylum Streptophyta; class Pinopsida; order Pinales; family Pinaceae; genus Picea; species Picea engelmannii. Next base: position 70,011 of record ML783855.1, on the reverse strand, counting down.
CTAATAAGTGTTAAGTTGAATTCCTTTGATGATGTTTTAACGCAATATTGTAAGGTCATGGTAAGGTATGGTATTAATCTTGGAGGCAAGGTGAGATAATGGAGAACCTAGCTAGTATTCCATCACAAGATAAGTCTTAGACATTGCCTCGTCATTAATTTAATGTTCGTTGTCCGAGTCCTTGTAGAGCGTCTTCTGTAAGGGGCGCATTCGTTCTTCTTATTTATGTTGTACTTGATTTCGGTCGGTCGGTTGTCTGGTCTGTTGTGTCGGGTGGGATGTAGACACCTCCATGTTCCTCAGAATAGTCGCCAGCCCTGAGACCTTAAATGGTTAAAGACGATGGGGAAACGGGCTTGAGCGCTTCTTATGTGTCTTGGAGGTCCTAACCTTGCAGGGTAGGACGGGCGTGAGGTCAGTCGTATTTAGCAGTCAGATTTACCCTGTCGCTAAATGTTTGTGTTGTTCACCTTGCCTATGGTCTTATCTTGTTTGCAGTTACTCGTCGTATGCTTTGTCTTCTTGCGATGAACACCGTGGTCGCGTATTGTTGGTTGTCAAGGGGCGACATAGAGTCAAGTGTGTTGTTACTTCTACACGCGCGCACACACCTTAAACACAAAAAAAAAATAAAAAAAATTGCACGTTTATACTAGAACGGTTGGCGTAACGAGGCAGTTCGTCACACGCACCATGTGCTCCAAGGGTGCCACTCGCCTCATATGTTTCCCTTGCGCGACGTGCCCTTCAGGACGCACCATATGCTCCAAGGGTGCCACTCGCCTCTTGACTGACTTGGTAGACATCAAAAACCCCTGGAGTCAATACTCCACCAGGTGAACTTGTGGGAGACTAAGGGCCTCTAAGGAATAAGGCCCCTGCCTTATTGAGCGCCCCTTAGAATCATCGTGAGTGATTTTCGCAGTCTTCCTTCATGACATTGTGGGTCCTCTCAAACTAGGTAATCGTTAAGCTACAGTTCGAGCCACGATAGGAGTGCTAGTAGGCTGTGGGAGGGCTGTTGTCCACACCTCTCCCTCAATCTCTTTGGTAGTCATGCGTGACCCCTTTACTCCACATGTGAGTCTATTCGACAACCTATCATCATCCTGCATCATCAACGAATCATGTCAGAATATATCCATATCATATCATCTAATCATATGCACTAATATCACATATAAAACAATCAAACCCCAATGGTACACTCCCCGACTCGATATTGAGTCCAAGGGGTTCCATCGATGCCTCTGCATCCTCGAGGTCCAAGATCCTGCACACTCAGTAAAACCGAGTCAATAGAACCTGTCTATGTCAATGAACTAAAACAACATGTCATCAACCCATAACGCCTCATAATCAAAATCAATGTTTTAATAGCATAAAATCTGGATCACTTGCGAGCAAGTTTCCTCAAAGAATAAGTTCACTCAATGCGCAAGAGCAGGATGTTACATATAGTGATTAACTTTATTGTTGAATATAGAGTTGTTCCACTATTATAATATAATATTATATTACAAGCTATGGGAATTTAAAAAGGATGTTATGTGTAAGTATTTAGTCTTTATGGGTTTCACGTTATAAAAAAAACAATGAAAGAATAGTGAGACCACTGTAACATAAGGGGAAACATAGAAAGACACAAGGTAGGAATAAAATAAGTTAATATACTTATATGTGAAAATTATGATTACGAGAAATAATTAGAATACTATGGTTGAATATATATATATATATATATATATATATATATATATATATATATATAATGGAATTTAAGTTGTGTGACATAATGGTATAAGATATGTAGGTTACAACAATTCGCCTTTTATGGGCTTTATCATAGAAAAATATAACATGTAAATTCTCTTGGTTTTCTTTTTACCGCTAGGAAGAAATATAATTTGATTTTGTAGGAAAATGATAGTTGTACCTGAGCCTCAAAGAAAAGAACCTCATCAAGAGAATCTAGAACAAGGGAATTTAGGTGATGGACATCTCTGGGTGGATCTGAATAATGATAGGGATTCATAATTTATAAAGATATTAACATATCTGAAAGACGAACTAAAAATTGTGAGAGGAGATAATGAAATAATTCTAAACACTCAAGAGGAACTAAATGCAATTCTTCCAGAAAAATTTATCCACTCAAAATACTGATAAAAATAAGGGGTAGAATTCTAGAATTTCTAAGATAGCCCAACCAAAGAAGAAAAAAATAAAATTGGAGTATCCTAAATCTGAGATAGAGTCAGTATATAAGGATAGGAAAGAGACTATATTGTCTATTGAAATTAGTTCTAGTCCTAAACAAAGAACCAAAAAGAAACCCAAACAACATGATGAATTCCTAGGATAATATAATAAGATTAAACCACCAACCTTCAATGGAGAAGTGGAGACTGGTGTGGAAGCAAAGGCATGGCTCTCTGGTATGCAGAAATACTTTCAAATTTACAACTACTCAAGTGAGATTAAATCCCAGATGGCTATCTATAATCCAACAGAAAAAGAAGATATATTGTGGAAGGATATAAAAAGAGTAAAAAGTATTAAGGAAAGGAAAATCACCTGGAAAACCTTTAAGAGATATTTTGAGAATCACTATATGTCTAAACAGTATTATGAGGGAAAATCTAAGGATTTCTATGAACTGAAACTGAGAAATATTACGATGAAATGTTTATATAGTAATTTTATGAGTTTGTTGCATTATGTGCCTTACATTGTTGATGAAAAACCCAAAAATCAATTATTTTTTAGTTTCCTACCTAGTTATTATAAAGATCAAATAGAGTTTGATAACCCAAAAACTTTGGAAGAAACCATGAGGAAAGATAAACTCTATTTTCAGAATTATAAAAATAGAAATGAAAATTCTAAGAATTGGAATGGGAGAAAGGTTGAGAGGTTAACTCTAAGAAGAAAGGGGGAGGTTACTCTAATAGAAATTTTGATAAAATATTTCAAGGAGGTAATAAGTTTATAACTACTAAACCTTTCAAGAATTCTGAAAATAAGGGTACCAAACCAAAAACCCTCTTCAATAAATAAACATCCCAAAAATAAAGAGTAAAATGTTCGGAATGCAATGATCCACATTACTATAAATATTGTCCTGTTAGGAAGACGAGTAATAATAATGTGAAAACAATATAGGAAGCAACTAAAATTGGTGACATGACAAGGTATACAACAAAAATAAGCGCAACCTTGCAAAATCGATAGGCAGATCATCAAACTTCAATGGTAAAAATTGAAGGTATGATACATAATCAAGTAGTTATTGTTTTAATTGATCCAGGTGCTATTTTAAGTTATATTTCACCAAGAGTTGTATAAATATATAAGTGACATAACAAAAGGTTTGAAAATTCTCGATTAGAACAATTAGCTACATGAACTAAGAGGAGAATTACAGATGTCCTAACATTAACTTGGGTTAATACTAACATTACATTGGTCCTTGTGATCTCCTAATTGATGATGGTTTAAATCACTTGCACTCACCCATAGTACTTCCTTGTATTTTGTATTGACCAGTTAAGTACTTTGCTGGTATATGGAAGGATATATATATGTATTACTAGTGGTGAGCTCCTTCCTGTCAATTCTTTTGGATTGATGAGGTCATTAAATTACTAGGGTAACAATAAGGGGTGGGTGCATATTTTGTTTATATTCGGATCTTGTATCGCTTTAGTTATGATGTCATGTGATTCTGCATTACTATGAATGATGTGATGTTGTTAACATCCTTTCCAAAAATAAAAATAAAAAAATTGTTGTACTTCTCTTTCGTAGAGGTAATGGATGGGGATTACATATGGTATTAGAGCATGTTTAACCCTGTGATCGTGGATCACCATGATTTCCACTGCAGTAAACCCTTGAGTATTAACCTAGTGATAACTAAAAAATTTAACTTGTCCATGAGGCGATCTCGATTAGAGGACGCCACAAAGGTCCACAGCGTGGTTCCGTAGAAGGAGGTGTGACGCCTCCAAAAGTACCCGTGCCCTCAGATTCTAATTGGGATGAACAAGTCTTGGGATGGATCCGATTGTTGGAATGGATGATGATGGGATGACAAGGTCCTTTCAGAGAATGTTAGAGGCCTTGATCCACTATTTGTACTGAGATGAGGCTAGGGTACCTATACCCCTGAGGATCCACAAGACGCCTCGGCCAGTACCGTTAGCTTTCATCGAGAACTCGAGAGGGATAAGTTCTTAAGTCCACGAGTGTCATGGAAGGTGCAACCTCCGATGAATGGTTGGAGAATATGGCAATGTGCTTTGTGCTTCGTGAATATACCTGCAACATGAAGGTTTGCATGGCGGTATTTCAGCTGAAGGGGAGCGCTCCTCTATGGTGGAAGACGATCCTGTCGCGTTTGAACATGACAGTCAAATATGTGTCATGGGAACTGTTTGAGGAATGGTTCCAAGAGAGGTAACTATCAGAGGAAGTCATTGAGTGTTAGCTCAATGAGTTAAACACCTTGCGACAGGGAGGTCGTACGATGCCAGAGTACGAGGCTCATTTTATGGAGTTTCTTTGGTATGCTCTGCACCTTAATATTGAGAAAATTAAGGTCAACAAGTTCTTGTTTGGCCTTAATGTCAGCTTACGTACAAATTTTAGGATTCTGATGTCTCAGACCTTGCATGATGTCATATAGAATGCCCTTATAGTAGAGGAGGACCTTATCAGTGGGGGTCAGAGCGGAACTCCAACGAGACCAATATGGTAGGTGTCATATAGTGCACAACAACATCAGACATCAGCCAGACATATGCCAGGATATCATGGCTTGCAGAGAGGATCCACTTTCACTACACCTCGACGCCCAACACCTTAGCAACGGACTCCTTACCAGGGACCACAACATTAGCAACAACGTTTATCGCATCATGAGTAGTTTAGGCATGTTCAACATAACAAACCACGTTTCCAGGCTGGTGGGACGTTAGCTTCTACTTTGGGTACCAAGCATATTGGACCGAAGAAGGGGTGTTGGACTTGTGGGGAGCCACACTACCAACTCAAATTCCCAGTGGATAGGACTAGAGAATCTGGATTAGTCAGACCCACTACCTTGGGAGATTTGGGAAACGCCCATCGGATTCATGTAGCGGTGAATAACCACCACGCAGAGAAATAGTCGACTATGCGCGAGATATCAGGTACTATCGCCGACCAGAGCCTTAATATTTTGATAGATCCTGGTGCTACTAAGAGTTTCATTTTTGGTGCAGTGCTAAAAAGGATTAAGGTAAAGGCAGTTGAACATGATGAGTTTAGCTTTGTAGAGATGGCTTCGAGAGCCAAATAGAAGGTTGGAAGAAAGGTTATGGGTTGTACCATTAAAGTGGGAGATTTTTCCACCAGGGAAAACCTATACATCATGATATTAGGATCTTATGATGTTGTGATCTATATGGACTGGTTGGAAATGCATGAGGCGATACTCAACTGTAAGATAAAATAGTTGATCTTGGTCAATCATGAGGGACAAAGATGCGTGATTGTAGGTTGGAACTAGGGAGTTTCCTTGAGGTTCATCTCTTCCTTGCACCTATGGAAGAACATGCACAAGGGGTGTAAGTTTAATGCGATCCTTGCATTCAACAAAAAAGGAGTAGCATAAGGACTAGAACACCTTCCTTTGGTGAGAGAGTTGGTGGACGTCTTCCCGGAGGAGTTACATGGGATGTCGCCAAAGAGGGAATTGGTGTTTACCATAGACCTAAAACTATGGACTAAACCGATAGCAAGGAAACCTTAGCGGATGTTGACCCCGTAGTTACAGGAGTTGAGAATGCAACTTAAGGAGTTGTTGAACCTAGGACTTATACGTCCAAGTGTGTCACCATGGGGTGCACCTATTATTTTCATACAAAAGAAGGATGGGTCATGGAGACTCTGCATTGACTACCGTCAATTGAACAAGGAAACGATCAAGAATTAGTATCCATTTCCGAGTATTGATGATCTGTTCGATCAAATGAAGGGTGCGATGGTGTTTTCAAAGATCAATTTGTGATCAGGGTATCACCAATTACAGATCAAAGAGGATGACATCCCTAAGACCACTTTTAAGATGAGGTTTGGACATTACGTGTTGACTGTTTTATCGTTTGGACTGACAAATGCCCAAGGGGTATTTATGAGTTTAATTAATGGGGTGTTCCGCAAGTATTTGGACAAGTTCGTCCAAGTATTCATTGACGATATTTTGATTTACTCTTAGACGATGGAGGAGCATGACGAGCACTTGTGCTTGGTACTACAATGTCTGCGAGAGCATAAATTGTATGGGAAATTGTCCAAATGCACGTTTTATCAATCGAAGATTCACTACTTAGGGAATGTCATCTCTGGCGAAGGTATTTCTGTGGATCCAACAAAGGTCGAGGTTATTATGGAATGGCCTACACTAACGAATTTCCTGGAAGTGTGTATCTTCATGGGTTTAGCAGGATACTACCGCTGGTTTGTCGAGGGATTTTCGAAGAGAACAAATCTGATCACGAAAATGCAGAAGAAGAATAAGAAGTTTGTTTGGACCAAGAAATGCGTGGAGGAATTTCGGAGGCTCAAGGAGATGTTGACAATAAAACCAATACTAAAGGTCCCTGACATGGACATAGAATGCTTGGTGTGAACTGACACATCCCAGGGAGGCTTAGGTGGAGTCTTGATGCAAGAGGGTCGAGTGATTGCTTACATTTTGAGGAAGTTGAGAAGGCATGAGGAGAACTACGTGATGCACGATTTGGAGTTGTTAGCGATTGTATATTCCTTCAGAGTGTGGAGACACTACCTTATTGAATGAAAATTTGAGCTAAAAATGGATCACTGTGGACTTCAACACATCTTTACACAAAGCGACCTGAATGCGCGACAACGACGTTGGTCGGAATTGCTTAGCAAGTATGATTTCTAGATTACATACATAAAAGGAATAATGAACTGATTGGAAGATGCATTGAGTCGGAGACCATGCATCTTTTCGGTGTTTCCTCTTCAGATGAATCTACGTGAAAGTATTCTAACTTTACAATGCGACGATGACTGGTACAAAGAGGTCAAGGATTTTATCAAACAAAACATAATGATGGCACCAATATTTGAATGATTTACATTTTATGGCGATGGATTATTGAGATTTAAAAATTGAACTTATGTAGCACTGAACAAGGATTTGAGGAGTTTGATCCTAAACAAGGTTCACTGAGCAGTGTACATGGCTAACAAAGTTGAGGGAAAACCTTAAACCCTTATTCTTATGGAAAGGAATGAAGGCATACATAGTCAACTACGTGGCAATATGTCTAGAATGTCAGAAGGTGAAGGCTGGACATAGACATCCAATGAGACTAATACAACCACATGCTATTCCAGAATCAAAATGGAAGGTCATTTTGATGGATTTCATTGTTGGATTGCCACTAACGACAAGGAGACATGACTTTATTTTTGTGGTAGTCGACACTCTGACGAAGAGTGCTCATTTTATTCTTGTCTGTATGACATATCAGGCACTTGACATAAATAAATTTTTCATCAGTGACATTGTCAGCCTACATGGTATGCCAAAAAAGATTATATACGATCGAGGATCAATGTTTATTGGACGATTTTGGACTAGTTTCCAAGAGGCATTGGGAACCCAACTTAACTTCAGTACTTCATATCACCTGAAGACAGACGGGAAGATCTAACAAACAAACCAAATATTAGAGGACATGTTGCGTATGTACATGATGGACCAACAAAAGCATTGGGAGGAATTCTTTCCACTGGTAGAATTCGCATATAACAATAGTTACCAAAGAACCATTAAGATGGCACCTTTCGAGTTTCTTTACGAGCGATCGTGTCGGATGACTTTGAGTTGGGATCAGATTGATGATAGGGTCATGATGTGACTAGAAAATATCCAAGAAATGGAAGATCAAATTCAAACAATAAGACAAAGAATCAAAGAAGTGCAGGATCGACAAAAGAGTAATGTCGATGCGTGTCGAGTCGACCATAGTTACGAAGTTGGCGATCGAGTCTTCTTGCAGGTAAAACCGCATAATATCTTGATCAAGTTTGGAAAGGGAGATAAAATGTCTCCTAGGTTCATGGGACCTTTCGATATTGTGGAGAGAAAGGGATTCGTGGCCTATCGACTAGCCTTGCCTGATTCTTTGAGGCGTATGCATGATATTTTTCACGTATCTATTTTGAGACATTATATTAGTGATCCTACACATGTTATTGAGATGAGTTCTTTGCAGGTATCATATGAGGGGGCGGTCATGGCTGAGCCAATCCACATCCTGGATCATTGCCTTTGACAACTACGATGTCGAACAACAAATCAGGTTAAGGTCTAGTGGGACAACTATAGTCTTCACTCGACAACCTGTGAGGAAGCATATGATATGCGCCAAAAGTTTCCATTTTTGTTTGATAAATAGACTTATGATACTGTGATACACATTATTTCGGCACTTATATACTGTGAAACTTCGAGATAAAGTTTCGACCAAGAGGGTGTGTATGTAACATCCCACTCTTGCACACACAGAGCGAACTTATTCTTTAAGGAGACTTGCTTGCAAGTGATCCTGATTATTATACTATTGGGATTTTGATTATGATTATGAGGCATTATGGATATGATGACATGTTATTTTGTTGTATTGACATAGATAGGTGTTATTGACTCAGTTCTCCTGAGTGTGCAGGATTTTGGACCTCGAGGACGCAGAGGCATCGATGAAACCCTTGGACTCTGGATCGAGTGAGGGAGTGGACTATTCGGGTTTGATTGTTGTTGATATGACATATGCACATTTGATTATATGTTATGATGATTGATTTTGTTTCTGACATGATTCATTGATGGTGCAGGCTAATGATAACTTTCCGACCAAACTCACATGTGGAGTAGACGGGTCACGCACGACAACCAGAGACGTTGAGGGAGAGTGTGGACAACAACCATGCCATAACCTACTAAAACATCCACCGTGGCTTGAACTGTAGGTTAACGATTACCTAGTTCGAGAAGACCCACGATACCATGAGGGAAGACTACAACAATCACTCACGATGATTCTAGGAGGCTTGCAATAAGGCATGGACCTTATTCCTTAGAGGCCCTTAGTCTCCCACAAGATAACCTGACAGAGTATTGACTCTAGGGGTTTTTTATGTCTACCAAGTAAGTCAAGAGGCGAGTGGCACCCTTGGAGCATGTAGTGCATCTTGAAGGGCACGTCGCGCAAGAAAAATGTAAAGGGGTGAGTGGCTCCCTTGGATCACATAGTGCGTCCTTAAGGGTATGTCGTGCAAGAAAAATGAAAAGAGGCGAGTGGCACCCTTGCAGCATGTAGTGCATCCTGAGGGGTAGGTCACGCAAAGGAAATAGAATGATGTGAGTGGCACCCTTGGAGAACATAGTGTGTCGTGAAGGGAACATCACATTGTTAACTAATAAGTGAATAAACCTAGATAACCTTAGAATGAATAATGTGATAAGAAAGATTTAAAAACAGTTTCCCTAACAAAATGTTTCCTCGCCTAGAAAAATATAATCTAGGTCTAAGTGATAC
>ML783855.1:44758-55758 GCA_009831015.1 Picea engelmannii | reverse complement strand
AATTCTTTTGGATTGATGAGGTAATTAAATTACTAGGGTAACTATAAGGGGTGGGTGCGGATTTTGTTTCTATTTGGATGTTTTGTCACTTTAGTTATGATGTCATTTGATTCTGCATTACTATGAATTATGTGATGTTGTTAATTTCCTTTGCAAAAAAAATAAAAATTCTATTGTACTTTTTTTTCATAGATGTAATGAAGGGGGAATTACAAGGTCTAACCCCAAAGGAGAAGAACAAGTCATTAAGAAGGAGAAGGTTGTTGTGGGAGATGTGATTGGTTTGATGAGACTATTTCAAAGGATGTCACAGGTCTTGATTAACCGACTAGATATAGATGAGGGAAGAGCATATGTACCCAATGAGGGTTCATAGTGCACTCCAATCCATAGTGGTATCATTCAGAGATAAGTCGAGAAGGTGAAATTTTTAGAGTTCATGGGTGCCATGCACGGATCAACCACCAAGGCATGGTTGAAGAAAATGGCGATGTGCTTCACACTGCATGACTACAACTCCAAAAAGAAAGTCTGCATGGCGGTATTTCAACTGAAGTGGAGTGATCTTCTATGGTGCAAGATGCTCCTACCTCAACTAAACATGGTCGTTGAAAATGTGTCATGGGAATTATTCAAGAAAATATTCTGGGAGAGGTATTTGTGAGAGAAGTTCATTAAGTGTCATCTTAATGAGTTCAACGAATTATTACAAAGTTGTCATACAGTGCCAGAGTATGAGGCCGGATTCATGGACATCCTTAGGTATGCTCAACATCTAAACATAAAAAAACTAAAGTCAACAAGTTTGTGTTCAGCCTTAACTTCAACATTCGTGCAAAAGTACAGATCCTAATTCCTCAGACATTGCACGATGCAGTCCAGAAATCACTCATAGTTGAGGAAGATATGACGAGTGGAGTTCAGGGAAGGAATCCTACAAGACCGACTGTAAATAAACAATCATGAGCATAACAACATCATACTCCAACTAGATAGGCATCAGGGCATCGAGATACTCCTAGAGGACTTATTTTCACAACACCGAAATGACAGACTCTGCATCAGAGGAATCCTTGTAGAGAACCATCGCATCAACAACATTGTCGCCTGCAGCAGCAAGAATTTAGGCATGTTCAGTAGAACAAACCAGGATCTCAGACTGGTAGGCTAGTACCTTCGGGTTCCAAATAAAAGGTTGGAGGAAACGTTATGGATTGTAGCATTAACTTGGGAGATTTTGTAACGAACGCCAACCTATATGTCATGATATTAGGATCTTATGACATAGTGATAGGTATAGACTGGTTGGAATCGAATGATGCGATACCCATTTGTAAGATGAAATGGTTAAGTTTGACAAATGATGTGGGATAGAGAAGAGTGATTGTAGGAAGAAACAAAGAGTGTCCTTGAGGTTCATTTCTTCCCTACAACTACAGAAGAGCATGTGAAAGGGATGTAAATTATATGAAATCTTAGCACTAATTGAAAAGGGAGAGGCAGAAGGATTACAAAAACTTCCAGTAGTACGGTAGTTTCCAGACATGTTCCCATAAGAGTTACCCAGTTTACCGCCCGAACGAGAGTTGGATTTTACAATAGACCTGAAACCTGTAACCGAACTGATAGAAAGAATGTCATATCGAATGTCAACACCTGAGTTATAGGAGTTGGAAATTCAATTGAAGGAATTGTTGGACATGGGACTTATATGTCCAAGTGTATCACCTTGGGGTGTTTCAGTTATTTTTGTAAGAAATAAGGATGGATCGTGGATACTTTGTATTGAATATTATTCATTGAACAAAGCGACGATCAAGAACTAGTATCCGTTGGGAAGAATATATGATTTGTTTGATCATATGAAAGGAGCTATGGTGTTTTTGAAGATTAAATTGAGATCATGATATCACGAATTATGGATTAAAGAGGAATATATCCCTAAGACCGCATATAAGACAAGGTTCAGACACTATGAGTTGAGATTTTTACCGTTCAGACAGACGAACACCCCAGAGGTATTCATGAGCTTGATGAATGGGGTGTTACATGACTACATGGACAAGTTTTTTCAAGTATTTATTGATGAAATATTGATTTATTCTAGGACGAAAGAAGAGAATTATGAACATTTAAGATTGGTACTACAATGTCTATCAGAAAACAAATTATACGAGAAATTGTCAAAATGTTATTTTTACCAATCAAAGATTCATTACTTAGGGCATATCATATCTGGTGAAGGTATCGTTGTGGATCCAATGAAAATAGAGGATATTATGATATGGGTTGTACCGAAAAGTGTTCAATAAGTACACGATTTTATGGTTTTAGTAGAATATTACTGACGGTTCGTCGAAGGTTTTTCGAAGATAGCTAATCTGATCACAGAATTGTGGAAGAAAAACAAGAAGTTTGTATGGAATCATAAATGCATCGAATAATTTTAAAGGCTCAAGGAGTTGTTGATGACAACGCCTATACTAAAATTCCCCTACATGGATAAGGAATTCTTGGTATGCACAGACGCATCCAAGGAAGGTTTAAGAATATTTTTGATGTAATATGGTCAAGTGATCGCTTACATTTCAAGGAAATTGAGAAAGCATGAGGAGAACTATGCAACACATGACCTTGAGTTATTAGCAATCGTATATGCCTTGAGAGTTTGGAGACACTATCTGATTGGATGGAAATTAAAACTGAGGACAGATCACTGTGGACTTTAGCATATATTTACACAGAGAGACTTCAATGCATGACAGAGGCATTGGTCAGAACTACTTAGCAAATACAACTTCAAGATTAAATAAATAAAAGGTACGGTGAACAAAGTGGCATATGCGTTTAGTTGAAGACCACACATATTCTCGGTAATACCTCTTAAGACAAATCATTGAGAAATGATTCTTGCTATACAAACCGACGATGAATGGTATAGAGAGGTTAAGGAAAATATTGGACAAGTTACCATGATGGTACCGAAATTTGAAGGATATTATTTAGACAACGATGGATTTTTGATATTTAATAAAAGGATTTATGTATTTCCTAAATATGAATTGAGAAATTTGATCTTAAGTGAAGCTCATAGAGTAGTGTACATGGCTCATCTGGGAGTAACGAAGATGAAGGCAAAACTTAAGCCTTTATTCTTCTGGAAATGAATGAAAGAATACATTGTTAGTTACGTGACGAGATGTCTAGAATGTCGGCAAGTGAAAGATGAACATAGACATCCAACATGATTATTACACCCACACGTTACTCTAGAATCAAAATGGGAGTTCATTTTGATGGACTTTATTGTTGGATTTCCACTAACGTCAAAGAGACATGACTCGATTTTTGTGGTAGTTGACACTCTGACATAGAGTGAACACTTTATACTTGTACATACGATGTATCAGGCGCTAGACATAGCTAGAGTTTTTTTCAATGATATTGTAAGGTTATATGGTGTACCAAGAATGATCATATCCGATCGAGGGTCGATGTTTACAAGATGATTTTGGACAAGTTTCCAAGAGGCTTTGGGAACGTAATTGAACTTTAGTACAACGTATCACCCTGAGAAATATGGGAAGACCAAAAGAATGAATTTTTTTTTGGAAGATATGTTGCGTATGTATGTAATGGACCAACACAAAATTTGGGAAGATTTCTTACCACTAGTAGAGTTTACAAACAAAAAAAACTATAAAAGTACCATTAAGATGGCATCGTTTGAATTTATTTACGCGTGACCGTGTCAGATGCAATTTTGTCGGGATTGAATTAAGGATAGGGTTTTGGTAGGACCAGAAGTGATCTAATAAATGGAAGAACAAATGAAATCGATAAGACAAAGGATTAAAGAAGCGCAATATAGACATATGATTTATGTTGATGTGAATCACGTTCACCGCAATTATGAAGTTGGCAACCGATTTTTCTTGTTGGTGAAACTGCACAAGAGTTTGATCAAGTTTGCAAAGGGTGATAAAATCTGTCCTAGGTTTGTGGGACCTTTCAAAGTTGTGGAAACGAAAGGACCCAAGGCCTATTGACTAGCCTTTCCTAATTCTTTGAGGCGTATGCATGATGTTTTCTATGTATCTGTTTTGAGAGATTATGTTATTGATCCTACACATGTGATTGGAATCAATTCTTTGAAAGTGTTGGATGATGGTACTCTCATGGTGGATCCAGTCCGCATTCTGGACCATCACATTCGACCTCTATGGTGTCAAATAGTCGATCAGGTCAATGTCCAGTGGGGCAATTATAGTCCACACTCGACTACCTGGGAGGACACATATGGTATGCATCCACAATTTATTTACTTGTTTGATAGATTAGACATATAGATCTTGTCAGATACTTTTATTTATTTCATTTTATATACTATACAACTTCAGGACAAAGTTTAAAAAAAGAGGGGGTGTATGTAACATCCCACTCTACTAAGCACATGTTATCGACTTATTCTTTGAGGACACTTGTGTGCAAGTGATACGATTATAGTACAATGTTATTTGTTGTTAGAAAAACAGGACCGCGGAGCAATAAAATAAAACAAATGTAGAAACAAAACACAGAAGACACAAAATACAAGAGAGACACAGATTTACGTGGTTCACACAGTGTGGGCTATGTCCACCAGAGAAATTGCCAGGTCCTTCCTTTATTATTATCCAACAAATGAAGGGATACAACCTACAGCAAAACCGGCTGTAACTTCCTCTTCTTTCTCTCACAGTCTCCTCTCTCAGAATACAACATTCACCATCAACCATAGCCGCAATACATTTCCCTCATAAAAGAGGGTTGCCTTCTAGGGCAAAAAACCCTAACATAATCTCTACCGTTAGATCTGCGAACTTATAATGAACGGTCCAGATTTACAATGAAATTACAATATACTTTTATAAGGCAATTTTTGCTTCGGGGGCTTCGCCCCCGAAACCCCGCTGGGGGCCCGCTTTCCCCCAGACCCCGCAGAGGTGGTACCCCCCCTCTGCACTCCCCCGCGTGGAAGAGTGTACATACTTATGGGGTGTAAATACTTCATGGGGTATAAACATGGCTGAAAGCAAGGACCTCTGAATCTGGAAGATAATCAGGCTCCACAACCAACATTTGTTTCAACTATGGATTTTACATGATGATGTTGATGGGTTGTGATATATTGTTACCTGATATATGTATTGAAAAATGTCATTGATGAGTTTACTTGAGTGTGTAGGACACGCATGACATATTATAGATGAGGATGGCATCAATGGACCTCCTTTGACTCTGGATTGAGTCAGTTAGTGGATTGTATAGGTTTGATTATTTAATTTTATGCATATGTGACATATGATTGATTATAGTATGATTTTGTATATGAATCATTGACAGTGTTTTGTGAATGGATGCAGGATGATGATTCTTACTAATCTAACTCACATCAGCAGTAAAGGGGCCATGCAGATAAAACTAGTCATTCAGGGAGAGTTGTGGAAGATTCCCCGACCCAACTTACTAGAAGTCATGTCATGGATCGAATCGTAGGTTAACGATTACCTATTTTGAGAGATCAACGATGTCGTGAAGACAGACTGAGATAGTTTCTCACGAAGATTTCTAACAGGCTTGCAATAAGGCAGAGTCTTTATTCCTTATAATCTGTTACTCTCTTACAAGGTCGACCAAGTGGAGTGTTGACTCCAAGGGTTCCACAAACTACCAAAACCAGTCAAAAGGTGAGTGACACCCTTGGATAATGAGAGTGGGTCTTGAAGGGAGCATCGCATAATTTAAAAAAGATTGAGTCAATGAATCTAGGTGGACTAGAAAACAATAAATTGATTTGACATTGTCGGATTTAAAATAACTAATTAATGAGTAATTTTATTAATTAAAAATACCCATAAAATTCTAAGCCTATTCTAAGACAAAGCCTAGGTCTAAGCTTAGTTAGGGGACTAAAATAAAATGTGAAATAAAATAAAATATTAAAGATAAATCAATCTAAAGAAAAAGTGAGATAAATCTAAATATTTGATATAATCCACATGTGTGCAAGAAAATACTAAAATGAAATTTTAAAATAAGAAATAAATAAAGTATGACAGAATAGGTGTACACATAGAATGGTATCTAGAGTCTAGCTACCACTAGTTTAACTAGAGGAAGTCTCCTATTTTAACTCTAATTTTGATTTAGTAAGGAGACAGTCATTAAATGAGAGGGAATAAAGAGACAACTAAAAGAGATTTGGGAAATGTAAGAGGAATTGACTTTTAATTAAAATAAAATATGTAATTATTTGCACAACATGCAGAGAGGGTGATAAGTGTAAGGGTGAATAATCCTAATTTATTTAATTTAAAAAGTTAATTAATTGTGCATGTGGGAATGTGTTAGTGAGGAAATTCCCGTGAAGAAAATGGTCTAGATGGGAAATGGACACACTGGTTATTGGTAAATTTATTCTTCCAAAATCATTTTGAGTGGTTCTACTTATGAGAGTTGGGAAACCAAGATTGATATGGAGTGGTGGCTCTACCTTGTGAGGCAATCTTGGAGCTAGAGTATTTCTGGTTTGTGTTTGCTTGGCCCCTTTGCGGCTCGGGGGGATAAAGGGGAGGAAGAATACCCCTAGTGTTGGTTGGGAGGTACGAGTGAAATCTCAATGATTAGCAAGTGGGAGGCAGGAAGGAGCACCATTTTCTAAAGATCATCCTAAATCATTCATTGGTCACAATATTTTTATTGCTATTTTTTAATTTATATATAGTCTATTTTTTTTTGCAAATTTGAATGCTTGTATTGAAGTCGATTCTTGATGAGTGATAAGCTTTTACCTTCCATGCATTTATATACAATCATGTTGTACATAAATGGAAAGAATTATTTTATTTCAATTCAATCATCTCTTGACTCATTATACTATGAAATGGGATTTTACTCTTATTTTTTTTGTGGTAAATTGATGTTAATGAATATGTTCTTGAGTATAAACTAAATATGAATTAGACCTTCTTGTCTGCATACAAGATAACGATGATTTTTATTAATACTATCATGGAGGTTTTGAACTTTTAATTATTATTTTACCTGCTTCTTATGGTGAAGGAAGTTTGCTAGATAATTTATTAATATCATATAATTCATGGTTCAAGGGTAAAGAATAACATTTTTATAATTGTTAATCCATTGCAAAAGGGGTATGAGATGAATGGAATTCTTGGGTGAATCTCCCCGATCATGAGTTTCAATGTTGACTATAAAAATGGGTCACTGGTGGTGCGTGGAACATTTGTACTCGATGGTAATTTCTTGTGTAATCTACAGATCCTAAACCAATTTGATTTCAAATTGAAAAGGATAAGAAGCTTACTTTATTTTAATGAAAACCTATAAATTATTGTTAGGCGAATCCTCTTGGGTACAAAAAAAACAAAAACTCCGTGCACCAGAGTGCATTCATTTACTGTTTCTGATATAAAATCTGAATTGCTTGGAGAATGATTTTTCCACATTCTTTTAGTCATGTGATCTTCCCTCCTCTTGGTTGTGGGCTTGGAGTTTTGGCACCGATTACTGTGTTTGGCTCTGTATTAATGAAAAACATTGGCTTATATAAAAAAAAATTCCTCATTTATAATTTCATTATCAACCTCTGTCATTTACCTATACCCGTCTCAACGAATGTTGGTACTTCTTTCAACCATTTTTGAAACGTGGTTGATTCATAAATTAGTTATAGACGTAATATATTATTATTGGCTCGTTGTAGAGTATTGTAAATTGTAATTAATATCCTATAGGGTTTTGCGAGTGACTTCCACTTTGGATGGTTCAGTTAAATATCTTTGCATGATTATTATATTCTGGAAACAAAACCGAGGCTTTACACTGCCCAACCTGTAGAATATTCTGAAATGTTAATTTGTTATTTGTTGTGAAAGATTGCAACTCTGTAGATGTGGATTTCCTTCGCTATCCTTTAGAAAACAATCCCATAATTTAATTCAGAGATTATTGTTCTGTTTATTTTTATTCTTCTAAATTTTAATTTTGAGTATTACAATTCATGGAATGAATTTGGGGCTAAAAAATAACTTGAACTTCCTTAATTCCTCTGTATTTATTTATTGTATTTTCCTTAAGGCTTAACCATTTCCAAAATCTATTTGCTTCCTGTAAATTTTATTTCGAACTTATCAGAAATTTATTTCCGTTTTGAGTTCCACAATGACTGTTGGATCAGGTGCCAGAACATCTGTCATATATAGGATCACAGTAGGTTCCATATGGAAACGTCTCTCTTGAAAATAACAATGTTAATTATCCTATTCGTGTCTGGTTTACCCATTTCCAGTTAGTTGATTTTAGTAATGATTTTTCCTCATTTATAAAACAATGGTAAAATTTTGAGAGCTAACTTTGAGCATGGTGAGTTCGTGATTGAATTGATTGTCTTTCCCTACACATGTTCACTCATCTTTTACCTCTCCCTGCCTCTTCTTGACAAACATCGCAGTAAATTTATTGTCCCTTTCTCTAAGGCTATGCAATTAATAAAATCGTTTTTCTTGCATGTTGAATTTAATTTAAATTATCTGAAATTGGTGTCGGATCGTGGATCAGATTAAGTTTCAGATTAATGTTTGGATTGAGTGTCAGATTGAGTTCTGCAACGAGTGTCATATTAATGTCTAGAACAAATTTTAGATTTTCCTGCACACCGGATCAAGGGCTGGGATATATTTCATAACTACTTATTGTTTCCTTACTATGGATATATAATTTAGCATCTGAATAATTTTATTGTTAATTTAGATTGGGTATTCCTAAATTCTTAAACGGATTGTGAGTTAACTTTGAGTGCTTCACTTATTGTTTAATTAAGACTTGGGTTTTATTAATTTTAATGGATTGTAAGTTAGTAATGAGTTCTTTATATATTGTTAAAAGGTGTTGGGTCTTACTTTAATTATTTTAAATGGATCTTCTTAAATTATTTATTGGGATAAGTAAGTGGTTATACAAAGTCTTGTTGTTTTTCCTAATATGTTTTTGGATATTTTTGGTTCTTTTAATGGGTTTGCACAGTAGGCTCAAGTCTTATCATTGCTTCTATGATTTTCTTCTAGTTTTTAAAATGATACTCAAAGTAGTGATAAATCCTTTATGTAATGCTTAAGAATATTTTCTCTTCTTATGGATCCCACTGGATATATAAATTAGCATTGAATCGTTATGATTGTACTTTCACATATGATTCTTATTAATCTTTATGTATTATTTCCTTATTCAAAATTACACATCAACATTCCTTAAATGATTGATTAAGTAGAGTAGATTATTAGTTGTACTATCATGAATTGATGGTTAAGTATGGCTATAATTATAGTTTTGAATAGCGGTGTATGATTGACTTAATGGTATTTAGATACTTCCTTGTTCCTTAGAACAATCGTGAGTCCTGAGACCTTAAGTGGTCAAAATCAATAGGATGAATCCTAGACTTGAACGCTTCTTATGTGTCTTGGAGGTCCTAACCGTGCACGATAGGTTGGGTGGGTAACTTGCTTATGTTATCTTTATAATATATGGTTGATTGAATAATAGTGATGTTACTTTCAGTTGATTGTGATAAAATTGATTGTGTAGTTATTAATACATGTTATGATGAATTTTCACTTGTACTAATGTTTGTTCACACACACACACACACATATATATTTACGTCTTTTGTACATCACTAATTGTTGATGTAAGGGGGTGATGAGGGGATCAAATTTTGCTCAATTTTCAAAGTGCTCGGAATGCAACGAAAATAGTACCATTGCGTTCGTCTCATCTTCCTGATTCCGACGGTATATTTACTTTTGAAAACGGAGTCCATATGGAGGAGATATCGTGATCTGTCCGCCAAGCCAAACAGGGAAAAAATTGGGATACTGACTGTACCTGTCCGTACAGCCTGTACGGCTACGTGGCAGGGCCGTACCATCATGATGAAGTGGCAGGTGGAATACGTGGTGCATTTTTATTGGTTGGTGGTTGTCCAATCGGGTGTTGACACGTGTCATTTGTAGCCAATAATGTGTGGACACGTGGCCCAACCCATTGGCGCCACGTGTCCCTATACGACTGGTTCATATGGTTGTATATATATATAAAATGATATGGGGAGTCCGCGGGGTTCGACCCCCAGACCTCCCCCACAGTACAAAGCTCTAATGAAACTCCGCTAGCCAACTTACCGCCACTTGTCCCTTGTTAAAGAAGCGGGAAACATTGTATTTAATTTGCATTTGTGTTATATTGGCATGGGGGGTCGGGCCGGGGCTTAGCCCCGACCCGCGGTTCTTTGTAACATATATGACCGTCTACCATATGTTTATTGGTGTTGTAATATTGCGCGTGGGTATTGGTTGTGGTGGTTCCCATGGTTTTCAAACGGATTAACCACTTCTCCGCCCAACTTTTGGTCCTATGGCCATGTGACCGAGTGCCGAGGCGGTTAGGGGATGGAGGCGCCTTAACCGTCCTACGGTTTACACCGTTGGCGCAGTTGTGCCTGGTCCCAAGTTTTTATGCTTAAATGAGCGTGTGAGCCAGGTTTGAAGGACAAGGGTGCGATTTGTAGAACCAGAGACATCAAAGTTGAAGAGGGAGATTTCAAGGAGGCTATCTTCTTCATTTTTCGACCGTTTCAGGTGCTGAAAGAGCCCAGACAGGGGTTTTGGGACGCTACGGAGCCATTGAAGCAGTCAGTTTGTCATTTTGAGCATTGTAAGGCATGCTTTTGAGCACTTTGAGAAATTTAATAATAATGATCCATTGGAAGCTGGACCAGGAGATGTAACCCGGAGAGGGGTGAACTCCTTTATCAAGTTGTTGTATTTATGTGCTGATGTTCAATGTTTTATGCTATTGTCTATGTGTATTTTACATAAGTAATCCTTAAATTTATGTGTTGCAAATTGATCCGGTTGCTTTAAACATATAACATTTCA
>ML783855.1:0-44647 GCA_009831015.1 Picea engelmannii | reverse complement strand
ATTATATATATGAATACTTTTTGAAAGTATATGATAAAAATAAATAATAATAATAACACACATATTGCATTATTGTAAGACTCTTTCTTTGCATTGGTTTTGTATATGGAACATGAGGAGAAATGCCAAAATTAACCCAATCAACAAAAGATTGCAAATAACCCAAGTAGAGTGTCTCATGCAAGCAATGAAAAAATGAAGCATGAAAGAAACTCAAATAGTGATAGTAAAATTTATAAATAACCATCATCAAAATTGAATGTTACAAGTTGTATATTTCGTATGATTATTTATATCGAAAATCAAACATGTGGTTCAATGTTGACATCTTACCAATAATTGCAACAATTCTTTATGGAAATTTTAAATATTTTATATATTTAGGTTGTCCCATTACATGAATTTCTTATTTTATTACATTGTTAGCTGCCATAAAAATTAACATTAGAAATTAAATATATGGATGATTTACCTTTTTACAATTAAGATATGTTATCTATAGTATATTTTTTTTAATTATACAAAACACTAATAAAATTATTAAATATACAAATGCAATAATTAAAATGTAAAAAGCAACATTATTTTGAAAAATATTTGATTTTCTAATTAATAATTAGAATTTTGTAAAAAGAAACATAAATTAAAATGTAAAAAACAACATTATTTTGAAAAATATTTAATTTTCTAATTAATAATTAGAATTTTGTAAAAAGAAACATAAATTTGCATTTAAATAATTACAGTATGGAAAAAAAATAGCACAAAAACATATTTGAGCATTGTATTAATTTTAAATGAATTTACTAGTTGGTGTGGAAAAAAATAGTAAAATATTTAGTTCTCTTAACAACAACAAATCGTGTACTTCCTTCAACATTACTGTTATAATTACCATTACTATTATTCTTAGTGTTATAAGAACTCATATGTGAAACATGATATATCTAAATATTATTTCATTAGGTAAATGAAGCATTAAGGTTTCATAGTATACACCATACATACTTATCTATAATATAATTTTTAACCCCTCATGTATATTAATATTTTACACATCTGTGTTTATTCGCTGATAGAGGCGTCACGGTTCTTTCAGTATATAAATTAAGAATTATGTGTCCTATGCATTCATTTTTGGTAGACATATTTGGAATCCCTAGTGCATATTATAGAAAATTAACACACACGTACACACTACGAATATATGTGCATACTACCAATGTATGTTTATATGTTTGAATTTGTATTTATACCAATATATGTTTATATGTTTGAATTTGTATTTATAGTAAAAATCCATGAAAAATTCTACTAAAAATATCCATTACATTCTTGGTAGACATATTTGGAATCCCTAGTGCATATTATAGTAAATTGACAAACATGTTTACACTACCAATATATGTGCATACTATTTGGGATTTTTATTTATAGTAAAAATCCATGAAAAAAATTACTAAAATATCTATTAGCAAGAGAGGAGGTATTATGGGATGTTTTCTTGATAATATTGCAGAAATTAATAATATTAAAATCCTTTTTAAAGACCTTTCCTAATGCTATTTGATCAATTTATTCCATTTAAATTAGAAATTTATAATCAAAACTTTTTTTAAATATAAAAATAATTTAATAAAATATTTGATTTAATTTGTTTTTAATATTTTTTCCAAATAAAAATAACAAAAAAAATTACATCCGTATATGCCCTAAACATTCTAGTTGGACGAAAGCCCAAAATTAACAATATATTGGTAAGACAAAGAGAAATAAATATCTGAATTTCTCTATTTTGTTTATAATTTCGCAATAAGTAATTATGTGTGTTCTTCTGGTTTATAATTGTAAAAAAAATACATAAGTAAATTATATGTGTTCTTATTTTTTATAATTTAAAAAAAAATACATAAGTAAATTTAATTTCAAAAAAAAATACATAATTAAATTATTTGTGTTCTTCTTAGATTAGCGAGTATTATAATTGATCTATAAACTAATAAAATCATACCCAGAAATCATATATCATCCATTATAGTCATGAGTCATAAAAATATTGTAAGAGAGAAGCTTGGGATTTTTTTACAATTTTCCATCTGCCTTAGTTAATAATTAGATATTTAACACCACTGAATTGTGAGTAGAAATTCTCACAAATCATCCACACAATTAATGAAAAAATCAAATCAAAAAATCACATACATTTATATTTAAAAGACTCCACAAAAAACCTTGAGTAGACTTCTAAAGTATTGGATCTAAAGCCACTAGTCTTCCAATCTTAGACACATAACAATTTACAATACTTTGTTTAATTTCTACATTATTTCAACACCCCTTTTTAATGGAGAAATTGGATTTTGAAACCTTATCCTTCATCTTTTTGTTGGTGTTTGTCATCCTCTTCCTCTTTTTCGAGATTTTGAAACCTTATCCTTCATTTTTTTTTGTTGGTGTTTGTCATCAATGTGAAAACTATTTTAGATTGTTCATGCTTGTCCTCTTAAAAAAAAATTCTTCAAAAAACTGCTTGTATGTGAACTACTGCTACATACCATTCTCTGTTGTTTTCTCTTCACCATTGAGCCTTTTGATCATCAATTTGCTACAACATAAGTTCATAATAGAACTTGATTTCTTCTAGGCTCCACATCATAAAAATTTCTTCAATTTCAACATCTTCTTCTCCAATATCCATTGTGTTTTCATCATAAATTGACTCAATTTTTGTATCTATTATGCAATCTTCTTCTTCTTCAATGACCATGCAATCTTCATCATAATCCGATTTATTTATCCCCTTTTTAATGAATTTAATCTATGTATCATAATAGATAATTCTTCATCAACATTATCTGATAATTTGACTGAGTGATTGACTTCATGTTCTTTATCTACAAATTTATCCTCCTCGGTGAGGTCTTCTTCTTCATCATATTCTTTAGCAATAAATACTGCTAGATCTTCTTGTTTAACTTCCAGTTGGATTATTGTTCCTAGTAGGGTTCCCTTTCCATTCAACAAATCATCAATAACACTTTTCTCTTTCATGATCTATAGTCATTCTTCTTCTGAACAATTTTCTTCACCAAAAATTATGTTCTCATCATCATATATTACCTCGATGGCAATTTCATCATTTAAATTACCATTATCCACATACTACTAAGCATAGCAGGATTCAACATTTTCATCATCAACTTCAACATTTTCACCATCAACTTATGAATTTTCCTCATTATCACATGTTGCTTCATTGGTAGTTACAAACACACTTTCTTCAACAATCATTATGGCTTCAATGCTGTCATCTCGAGTCTTTGTTTCAATTACAAGACTATCAACACAATCACCATTTTCAATGACACTTCATTAATTTCAGTGTCATCTATCTTACTTTCCCTCACACTGTACTTCATTTCTAAAGCATTCCAAAACTCTTTTGCATTATCTGCTTTACCAAATTCATATAAAACTTTCCCTCACACTATACTTCATTGCTAAAGCATTCCAAAACTTTTTTACATTATCTGCTTTACCAAATTTATATAAAATAGTAGACAAACCAAATTCATATAAAACTTTCCCTCACACTATACTTCATTGCTAAAGCATTCCAAAACTTTTTTACATTATCTGCTTTACCAAATTTATATAAAATAGTAGACAAAATACCTGTATCGAGTGCTGAACTAATAAGGTATAAGGTTATTTTATATTTTCTCTCATAGGGATTGACTAACCCATCTTAAACAAATTTCATAAAGATTAAACCATCTTAAACAAATTTCATAAATATACTGAACCAAATAATCTTTCCTTTTAACTGCCAAAAATTTAAAATTTTTACCTTAAAAAGATGGCAGAACTGACATTAATATGTTCAATATTTCACCGATTTCTTCATCTTCTTTATTGATCTTGTCCAACTCTGCATTCTGATCCAATCTCCTACATGCAAAACACCACTTCACTTCACTAGTCCGCGAACTCTCTCTTCCAAAGGATCAGTCAGCTCAACAATACCATGCATGCGCGAATAAATTCTCTTCTCCAACAACAATTTTCTTATCTGGCAGCAACACAATTTCACTATGGTTGACTTCTTGACAATGGATCTATACCTTCACATGACCTGTTCTCATCTATACAATAAGATCCGGTTCAAATCCAATTCGGAGCATAGAACTGCAGTATTCACATTCTCTTTTCCAAGCAAAATGAAGAAAATGTCTGAAGCAACGTATAAGCAATACTCAACACCATGGCTATCTTGGCTTCTCGTGAAAATACTCACACTAACATCGCTTCTTGAAACCGCCCACAAATTTCTCACATCCTCGGGATCTCCATTCGATCTGCAGCGACAATGTCTCGACTAGGAAGAGTCCAGCAACCAATCCACAGTCAACACACCGGAATAGTAATCAAAGATGCTCACACAACTACACTCAACAGAGAATTTAAAGACCCCACACCAGCAGCAAACTCTGTAAATTCTCCACATAACGCCTATTTTAATCAAAACAACAACGAACTAAGGACCATGGGGCGTCACTTTTTGGCTGCAGCGATTCTCTTCACCTATTCTTTGCAAGTATATCAGAAGACACAATGATATCAAACAAATTGAGTAGAAATTCTTTCAACCATAGTAGTGATCTCCTTATCTGCAGCAAACTGGTCGGATACAACAAAGAAATGATTATTTCAAACAAGGCTCCTACACTTTGTAGCGATTAACGAGAACACCAACCTCTCACTCATCGTCCAACTCTTACACAGGACAACAATCGAAACCTGGGCACTCCCATGAGGGAGTTAAGCCCACACTAACCAAGCTATGATGCCATATTTGTTAGAATCATAATAAAGAAAAGAGCAAAAACATAATGTAAATAAAAGAAGCAGTCAATAAATCATGATGAACAGAGATAAATAAACAAAGGCAGAAAAGACATACTCTATTCATCAATGCTACTCTGTGAATGATCATGTACATAGATGTACATATATAATACAAAACACCATAAGTGTCATGTAACTGAATAACAGTTAGGTTAGCTTAACTAATAAACTAACTTATGATTAGTGTTTTAACATCCCCCCTTAATCATAAGTTCGTTCTTGCCTGAAAAACTGCCACTACTTGACAATCACATGTGTCAAGCGAATATTCAGAGGGCTGGCTGAAGATGCTCTTTGAACTCTGAAAAGAAAATAGCAGAAGTTGATGTCTTCTACTAGATTGGTGGTTTAAGGTTGACCACAAACTCATCTGGTGGTTTCAGGATGACCACAAACCAATCTGGTGGTTTCGGGATGACCACAAACCGAATGTCTAGCAGAAGTTGATTTCTTCTACTAAATGACATGGTTTTAAATTAAACATAAACTAACAAGAGCTCAAGGCTCAAAAATCTGAAAATATAACAAGCAGAACTTCATGTCTTCTGCTCAATTGGTGGTTTTAAGATGACCACAAACCATATCAAAAACAATATCATTTGTTCACAGGCTCTAAATCAAACTTGGAACCTGTCTCAAATCAAACTTGGAACCTGACTCAACTAGATTTCCCCCCTGTCAGGGACAAGTGGTTTCAATTCCCTTGACCGTCATTCGCAAGTATGGCCAAGAAGAGATCCAACACATCAAACTGTCTTCTGGCGGAGTCTGAAAACTCGATCTTCAACTCAGAAGACTACATCAACTGGGCCCCGATCATACCCTAAATAATCAAATCTTGAAAAACATTCATGTCCATCAACTGTAGAAATATCTCCAATCAAGTACGACTGTACTTGTGTATAAATTCGGTGATAAGACTGCTCCAATAATTTGTCTTCCAAACGCTAACGCCAATTCCCTAACCATTCAAAATGAATTTGTTTCCGCTTGCGCTTTTGGCACCGTACTGAGGGATGATTTGTCTTCCCACAAAATTTGCATGGGTGAAGACCAAAACAGTTTGACTTATCATGGCCAAACCGGTGACAGTGTTTGCACTGTATGGGTTCTTTATTTGATCGATTAGCAGCATCATCATCAACTATATCCTGTACCTGTTCCTTACCAATATGCTCTGTCGTCTTGTCGTCTTGTCATCATTCAAAAAGCCTCCACTCAAAAAGGAAACAGGTTCGCTATAAGGCATCCTGTACATAACCTAGTCCATATCGATTTCGTTTAAATTGTAATTCTTCCCATGGTCGAACAATACATTTATCCACAACTTTTTCTGACATAGAGACTTCATCTAACTGATCTTCATGTTGTTTATAACTAGTCAACTGAGCGTCTTCATTCTCATCTTTGATGTCATTAAAATCACATTGTTGGTGTCGAAGCAAACTTAACTCATCTGACAACAACTTGTTTTGATCTTTGAACATGTCAATCTTCTTGTGCGTTACTTGTAAACAAGTAATCACTTTGTTGAGGGTGCACTTGTTTATTGCAATTGTAGATTCTGTAGTTGAGTTAATTAATGTGCGCAATATTGTAAATAGTTCTTCAATTCTTGCCATTGTGCAGAATATGGAAGAGAGATGCTTGTATGTTGATGCCACAAAATTCAATTTTGTATCCTGTTGTGCATGTGAAGAGCAATCGTCTGTTGCATGAATGCCAAAAAAACTACAGGATAACCAATAACGCACACAAAAATCCTAAGACCCCCTTATTCAATTTCGGGTGGGTCAAAGACGCCTTATAACTTCAAAAAACTCCTTATAACACATTTACAAACACGCTTTACCACCCTTATAACTTCAATTACATTTAACTATAATAATGGAGAAAACTCCTCCATACAAAACCTTATAACTCCCTAAATCCACATCAAAGTCTTCCTTTAAGTTAAAATAACTCCTTGAGTTTCTCTTGAGATGAAATAAACTTAATGAAATCCACTTATCACTCCAAATAATTTTTCCAAAACACATATATCCACCACTTGAGTGATTTTTTTTTTTTTTTTGGTTTGTTTGTTTTCTGGTATAAAATTTGCAATCACTTACTGAAAATTATCTCATAGATGCCCCTCATGAGTGGAGGGTCCATCAAATTTTTGTATTATCATAGACAATAAAGTACCCTAAATGTATATCCACATCATTATGTTGTCCTTAGAATAATGTGCACATCACTCTAATTTTGCCAATTTTCAAACTATATGTAGTATTTTAAAAAGGCTTTTGCATTTGACCTCCATTAAACTGACCCAAATCTCCGCCTTTTTACTGTCAAATCATCTTCAACTCTTAGAAAATCGGGTGAAATCTATTTTGTACAAAGAAATTTATTAAATGAATCTGTGTATACCTCTTAGAAAATCGCAGGTCCCTTCTTTTAAACTTCACGCAATTCTGAATCCACACGCAGGTCACTTCTTTAAAAATTCATGCAGTTCTGAAACCGCACTCAAATTCTTTGATGTATCATTCATTTCCAGCCCACGATCTTCACTTCCAACTGTGTGCCATATCTTTTGCGCTTTCTTCACCACGAAGTTATCTCAGACGTTTTGTCAAATAGTATAGATATCGAGCTATTCTGTTAAGCGAAGAAACCCTTAACATAAATGGTACTGTAAATCACATTATTAGGGATATAGAGCGAAGGCGGATCTCTACAAACCCCAGTCTGCAGCAAAGAGGACAAGGGATTTTCGGTCGTGTATGTAAGCAGACAGGAATGGTGATTTCGCTGTCGGTTGTTGGTGGTGTTTGAATTTGAGGCCAAAGTAATCACATTAGATAAACATTCGAATATTGTTGTTCTTTAAGAATCTACAGGCAATGGGCCGTGACCATTCTTTCATAGGCTTCCAGCGGCTCTAGTTCTTTTGTCAACACCTATGTGTATGGAAACATAAAACTGAGCACTTGTAGACTGACTTCTTTGACCAGCAACAAAACACCATCAGCTGCCTTTTCTGGACGAACAGTGTGCGCAACCCTCGGCACAATATAATTTTGTATCTCTTGCAGATATACAGGAAAACGACTTCAGTTTCAACAGACCCTAAAAAAATATAGGAATTGATAAACTACCAGGCTCCTAAGATCAACATCATGCTCTGATACCACTGTTAGATTCATAATAAAGAAAAGAGCAAAAACATAATGTAAATAAAAGAAGCAGTCAATAAATCATGATGAACAGAGATAAATAAACAAAGGCAGAAAAGGCATACTCTATTCATCAATGCTACTCTTTGAATGATCATGTACATAGATGTACATATATAATACAAAACACCATAACTGTCATGTAACTGAATAACAGTTAGGTTAGATTAACTAATAAACTAACTTATGATTAGTGTTTTAACAATATTAATAATAAGAGATTTAACACAGCAAAACAGTGAGCAGTGATACTCACAAATCACCCACATAATTAACCAAGAAATCACATATAGTTCAGAGACTCCACAACAAACTTTGAATAGACCACTAAAGTTGTGGATCTCGAACCACTTGCATTTCGAACTTACATAGACACACAACAACCTACAACCATTTTGTCTAATTTCGACATTATCCTAACATCCATCACCCCTCCAACTCTGGAGAGCTTGTTAGTTTCTTGAATCATGATCCTATAGACATGGTCAAAATATATGAAAAAAAATTCTTTTATGTTTTGTTGAACATCATGAAGTAAAGGTTAGAAAATGTGGTTCTATAATTTGAAAGCTACATTCATCCATTGAATCGCTACCATGGAGTCACCATATATGTGTAGATGAGTTATGCCCTTTTTTTCTTATATTCTCAGTTACAACTAATAAAGTTATGCATCAAATTCAATATAAAATAAAATTCCCTAAATAAGAAAATTCATCCTATTCTTTTCACTCAAATCTATTTCCCTAATACTTGGTAATAAATTGTTAATTAGAGTACAATCCCACCATGTTTAGGGTACTTTTCTTCTCTCAAACCCCATCGAGCTATCAAAAATACTAAATGAGTTAGAGATAATGCCTCATTTATGATGCATACCAGAATTTAGGGATTGGTTTGGTTTGTTGGAGGAGGTTGAGAGATTCTCTCAACCTCTCTCTCCAAGAGTGGAATAAGTTGGATCTTACTCCAACTATATAAACCTATGTTTCTCTGTTTATTGTATGTAATACAATTGATATAATTTGTGTGTTAATCTTGTTCAATGGAAACTCTTCTTATTTCTAAGTTGGTATCAGAGCAAAGACAACCCTGACTCTCTCACGAGAGGGGTTGGAATATGAGATAAATTGGGAGTCTGCTCCATTGTACATATGTAGGGTAGGAGTGTTCAAATGTTAAAAAAAAATTGTGTTCTTGTCGACGTTGATATTTGTTTGAGCATTGTATCAAGGTTGCACTGAGAGGAAGACAATTGGTGATCTGTGTTATCATTCGATTGGGCCCCCTTCTAGATTATGAGAGTTAGATCCATCGATGTTGAATATATCATTGGTCATTGATTTGATTGGTAGATTGAAGCTTGTATTAACTCATTGATAGAGCGTCGATTTATTGGAGTGCTACTGCTCTGTGAGGAGTCACCATAGCAATTTTGTTTCCATTTTAGTGTTGTCCATTTGGGTTTGGCATCAATGAGCTGCTACAACAAAAGAAGAGACGTCAACTAAAGGAAGAATAGCTTCCATCTGAGCAATCTCCAAATAAATCCTTCTCATCAACTTCTTACTTCATCGTCAGATCGCAAAAGTCATCGAAGTCAAAAAGTAATCCATCAAGCTCTTTTGTCATCGTAAGGGGTAGCGAGAAGAGAGGCTGAGGGTAAGAGAAGCTAGTGTTGCAAAACATAATCCAGATTTAATTGATGGAGCCACCACTACGGAGGGTCTATTCACCAGCAAGAGGAGGATGTAAATCATGTAGAATATCACTGCCAGAAATCGATGAGCGGAGGCTATGATCTGAAAATTGAGCTAGATTTGTGAGTTGATCGTATAACAACAGATTTGCAGATATAAATCAGATAGTGATTTGAACTAGATTGCTCACACCTTTGGATCGCACAAATCTCTGGATTTCAAATCAAATACAAATGCCAAATTACTTCAGATCCCAAACGTGGATACCAGATCAGATCACATCCGCTCGCGTGAGGGATGGGATCACTACAAGATCTGGTGGATTGGAGGAGAGATGCTACAGGGCCTTGTGATTATTTGCCTCAGTTGCCATTGTAGAAGGGGTCACCATTCGGGTGAAGGAGCCACTACAGATAAGGTGAAGAAGCTGCGTGAAACATTGGCATGAAGGAGCTGTCATTTGCAGTATCAACATTGTTGTGCAAGGAGAGAATCGCCTTGCCACTATGGAGAACATTCATTAGAGTTGTTTTCAATCAGTCGAATATTGTGTAGGAAGTGCAAACAATAGAGATATATGTTATATTGTGTGAAATTTTTTGTGATTTTATAGAATGTGAAGAATTGTAATGCAAAACCAAATATAGAACAGAGTAATATAATTCAAGCTAGTGGTTCTTGAGGAACTTTGGCGCATATAAGAAATCATAACTAGTTTGAGTATGTCTACAAGTCTATTAAATGTTGAAAGGTCTTGTTGTACTTTGATGCTCCAAGATAATCAGTTACCGATTATCATTGTGTTGGTAAGTGTGCATAAAAAGGTCATTTTGTAAGATCGATTACTAAATGTTTTAGTATCGAGACTATTCTTTGGGGTAGTTTAGAATTGTTGATATTATAGATACTTCAAAGATGGTCAGAAGCGGTTGTATTTGTGTTGTATGAAGTGGTAGATCGAAGATGATGGGAGAGAAAGTGTGTGTCTATGAAGTTCAGAGATGGGTATAACTGCGTATGAGGACTAGTCAAACGAACATGACAAAACTTGTGTTGTAACCTTTTGTTATATTGTGTAATGTAGGCATTAAAGGGGGGAGTTCGAGATAATGCCTCATTTATGATGCATACTAGAGTTTAGGGATTGGTTTGGTTTGTTGAAGGATATTGAGAGATTCTCTCAACCTCTCCCTTGAAGAGTGGAATAAGTTGGATCTCACTCCAACTATATATACCTGATGTATCTCTATTTATTGTATGTAATACAACTGATATTATTTGTGTATTAATCTTGTTGATTAGAATCTCTCCTTATTTCTAAGTAAATGAATAACACAAAAGATAGTTTTCACTAACCTTACAATCTCGAGTATGAATGAGTATCTATAACCCATCAACATGAGGTAAAAATCTCTTCCCTAACTTAACTTAATCTCTCTAACTATCATCTCTAACAAAATACAATTATGAAAACCATTCAAAATAGAGTGTTTTATAGTCTCTCTACCTATATTTTATGCATGTGTCACCTAAGTCCCATGCAAAATGCCATGAACATCCATAAAATACACCATGCCTATTATTTTTCACTCATCCAATATTTTAATGCACACAAAATTCCATTTTAAAATTAATAATATGTAATTCTTTATAAAATGCCATTATTTATCATTTATATGTACATGCTAAGTGTTCCCAACCTTTTAATTTCTTAAATAAAATCAAATGAATAATTATATGCAATAATGCGACTCTCTAAGTGTATTTCAATATAAGTAGTTGGCAATGGAAGAGAAAAATACCATCAAACGATGAGTCTGCAGCATGAACAGATTCGTCTCTATGGATGAAGCCTCTAGACTCCAATACATTCTTTATGGTGAGAGTTTCATGATAGTTTGATGAAAAAAAACTCTATGTTCTCATTCCATGCGAACTTAAGAAGGGTATGCATGTTATCTCTTCCCCTCTTTCGTATAGTGTGTTTCGTCCACTTCAATATCCTCGTCCATATGTTAACTAGCTGGCAATATGTAGCCCCTCTTGTTGCATACATCTACGAACATATTTTGACATAACACTACCCTAATAACCTTAAAATAAACATTATTCTATGCATAATATAAATTACATCGAGAATACAAGTCTTTCAAGACTTGTCATAGGGGTATGCTAACCTAGCACGCCTTCGTCTTCCTCACTAACGGGGTATGCTTAGAGTCAAAAGGGGTATGCGAAATCTTGCTATTACACTAACTAGTCGGTAAACTGAGCTTACTTGTTAATCGTCTTATAATAGGTTAGAGGCCATAAAATTCTAGAGGGTGAAGAAAATGGACATATATCTTTAAAAGATTTAAATTATTGTGAAGAATGCCTCCATGTAATTGTAGGAGCTAAGAAAAATATATTTTCGCAATCCCAATCTTAGAATATAATTAAATAGTTATTTAATGGTAATTTTTTAATTTGAAATATGTCATTTTGGTAAATCTAAAAAAATATTTGACTTTAATTATATTGTAAGTATTTAGTTTAATTACACTCAAAGTATTTAGTGAGTGATAATATTTTTTGACATGTCTTCTCACAAAAGTTTTAAGTTTAATCTACTTCATAATGTAGCTCAAACCTCAAACACAATTATACGGTTATAACGTAACCCAAATCTCGAACGTAACGATTCTTAGTAGTGCGTGTGGCATGGAAGATGTAAATTAATTCTTATCAAGCACTGCCTTAGATTTTTACAAGCCTATCTGTATTGGCACCTACAAGGTCTCTAATAGTGTTCGAATGTCCATACAAACCAAGCATTGTAGACAATTAAAAGATATTTCTTCATAAAGCTATGTAGTATTTGTGATTAATATATTTTGGAAGGTAATCATTTAGTTTGGCATTTTTTTTTTCAATAAATCAAAACAGTAATTTATAAAATTAATATTAAATATATATATATATATATATATATATATATATATATATTTTAATTATTTGTTTTTTATTATATATATTAAATATTTATTTAAAAATTCTTTATAACAGTAAATATAAAAAGGAAAAATACACAATCACATTAATGTTTATTAAAATCAAAACTGCTTCAAACTTAAAAAAAAATATAATTTTATTATTTTATTTTATTTTATTAATATTAAAAATATTATAAATAAAATTACTAAATTTATTTTTTTATTTTTTTATTATGTATTAACACATTGTAGATATAGAAAATATCTTGAAAATGCAATCTTTAAGTAAGCTAAACATTGAAGAGAAAATGTTTTTTAATTTTCTACTTTATTAAAAATTAGAAATACTAATTTTATAAAAAAAAATCTTCCCTTGTTGTTTTATTCTATACTCTATATTAATTTAAAGATAAAATTTATTGTAGATATGATTACTAATATTTTTTTTTATATATATTAACACATTATAAATATGAGTTATCTTACAAATGTTTTTAAAATGAGACATAGTTTATTATATTTTAAATAGTAATAATTTTGTTTGGATTTTTTTTAAATAAAATAAAATAATGATTTATTAAGATAATTTAGTTTTTAAAATTTTTATATGTATTTTAAAACCATTAATAACAAATGTTTTTAAAATGGGACATAGTTTATTATATTTTAGATAGTAATAATTTTGTTTGGATTTTTTTTAAATAAAATAAAATAATAATTTATTAAGATAATTTCTTTTTTTTTTAATTTTATATGTATTTTAAAACCATTAATAACAATAAGTGATGAACATAGTTTTTATTGTAAACATTTTATTTATTTATTCATGACAATTATGTACACATGTTTTTTAAATTAAATCATGACACTTATTTACAAGTATGAGAAAAAAATCAACTTTGCTTTCTAGAACTTTAAAAAGAAAAAGTTAATCATTTTATATTATACTAAGCTAAACATTGAAGAAAAAATGTTTTTTCATTTTTTATCTTATTACAAATTAGAAATGCTAATTTCATAAAAAAATATCTTCCATGTTGTTTTATTCTATATTAATTTTAAAATAAAATTTATTGTACATATAATTACTAAGAACTTTTTTTCATATATTAACACATTATAACATTATAAATATGAGATATAAAATTTATTGTAGATATGATTACTAACATCTTTTTTTCATATATTAACACATTATAAATATGAGTTATCTTACAAATGTTTTTTTAAAATGAGACATAGTTTATTATATTTTGGATAATAGTAATTTTGTTTGGAATTTTTTTTAAATAAAATAAAATAATGATTTATTAAGATAATTTTTTCTTTTTGAATTTTTATATTTATTTTAAAACTATTAATAACAATAAATGATGAACATAATTTTTATTGTATAAGTTTTTTTAATTTATTCATGAAAATTATGTACACATATTTTTAAATTAATTAATGACGCTTACTTATAAGTATGATGAAAAAACTAACTTTGCTTTCTAGAATTTAAAAAAAAAGAAGTTAATCATTTTATTTTATACTATTTTTTTTAATATCAAATAAGTTGCAAATAAGATTAAAATACTTAGTTTTTACCGTAGCATATTATAAATATTAATAGTGTTGCAAATGTTTTGAAAACTAAATATAAGTATTATGTAGGATATGCACAAAAGAGAAAATGTTTTGCTTCGAAAATGAGATATAATATCTACATAGGCTATGCACTCTATGAACTCTATGATAAGTAGTTTTAATTTTTATGAAGGTGTTTTAGGCTCTTTATTTTATTTCGAAGTTCATTAGAGTTTGTTATTATTTTTGAGATATTTATTTTTTTGTTAAAGATAATTCTAACCGAGTCAATTCCCTCTTTAAGTTAAATATATCTTTATGATTCTTAATGTCATTATACAATAGTGTTTTGTCTATAAATTTAGTTATAATAATTGTATTGTTGGTGTTGATATTATGAAATCATTCTCTTCTACTGATCTAGAATATTGTAGTGAAAGACAAAGAACATTCACAGAGAAAGACAAACACAACACATGATATGAGAAAGAAAAATGAACCATTCATTTTATTTAGTCGAATATGCAACCTTTATATATAATAGGTTGAACATACAATGGTTTTGATCAAAATTGGAGCAATTCTAACTAACCAATAGCTAGAAAGGGTCTCAAACCTTAATAACTATTTTTTTTACGAGTTCCTAGTCCATGGGACTTGTACCCAACCTCCCAGGTAGATATGTGCCCCATGTGGCCTTTGTGGTGAAGTGTGCTGCATAAGGAAGGAGGTACACCTTTGTGGTAGCACCCTTGTGGTATACCTCATGATGTGTTCTCTCCTCCTTGGGGAGTGCACCTTCCAACTTGCCCAATTCCTCCATATTTAATCTCGGAAGTGCGCAACTTTCATGAGAAACTGTGGAAATTGCTGAGACATGGTGGACTGTGATAGCCATTTAGTTTGGGTTGGAATTTGATCATTGCAACCCACCAAAAAGGAAGTGTTGTTGAATGCGGGTAGTAGTCGTGCATGTATCCAACATTGTGTCCTGAAGGAGAGGTGGTTGGAAATCTAAAACCATCTCAGAGGGGTGTGAGATGGTGACCTATGGGTAACAAGGAGTGGAGGTTCATAGCGTTTGAGACTCTTCATATTTACCATGTCATGAATACCCAATTGTGGTGGAAAGTCGAAGCGATAAACAATTTCTGCAACTTGTTGCAGAACTTTGTAAGGACCATAGTGGGGTGGTTTCATCTTGTGATAACACTAAGACAGAAATAATTCACACTCCATGTGAAACCAGACCTTGTCACGAGGTGGAAAAAAAAGTGTATTTCTAGGCATGTCATAACGAGCCTTATAACATTGTTGGGAAGCTTGTAAAGCCTCAAAATTGTGAACATGTTTATGATCCAATGTTTGCAAAAAGGACGAGGCATAGTTTTTCTATTTTTGTTGTCGGGGAGTACCAAAAGGTTGGAGTTGTAAAGGAAACACATAGGGGGCATCAGGTTGATACCCAAAGCAAGCCTCGAAAGGGGACAAGCTAGTAGAAACATGAATTGTCCTATTATAATTGTGTTGTACAATTTGGAGGGTGAAATCCCACTATTTAGACTTGGTAAACTAAATGTGGAGGGCATCGACCAGGATACATTTAAAAACTTTAGCTTTTACATCTGTCTATTGATGAAAAGAAGTCAATTATTTGAGGTGACACCCCAAGAGAGAGCATATAGTTTTCCAAAAGTATTGAGGAAATGAGCATCAAAATTAGAGATAATCTTGGAGGGGAGACAAAAATGAGTCCACACATGAGTGAAAAAGAGATGCACAGTTTGAGCACCAATAGTAGTCTTAGTGCAAGGGGCAAAAATGGTCATTTTGGAGAAGCAACACACAACCACCAAAATGGCATCATGATGACGAAAGGTCATGGGAAGATCGATGATGAACTCCATAAAGATAGATTCTTTGGGACAAGAGGGAATATGTAAGGTATGATACAGACCATACTTGCAATTGGTAGGATTATGTTGAGTGTAGAGGATACAAACTCAGATAAATTGTTGAACTTAGCGTTGTAAAGATGGCCAAAAGAAGTGACGTTGAATATTTTGAGTAGTTTTGAATGTGTGAAAGTGCCAGCCATATGAGGAGGCCTGGGATTCATGAATGAGAATAAGGAGATCATCAGTAGTAGGCACACATAGCTTGTCAATATTATATAACCAAACATCCTGAATGTCGTAGTATAGGAAAGGGGTATGGTTAATGACAGTAGGTTGTTGCAAGGCAGTCCAAATGGGACTAAATAAAGGGTTAGAGGCATACAGAGGATTCCAATATTCATAATAAGAAAAATTGATAGACACTATTTCAAGTATTTGAGTAGGAGGGCGGCTAAGGACATCATTCATGTGACCGGTGGCCCCTTTATTATATTTGATTACCAAGTGGAACTGTTATCACGTAGTTTGTTGTTTAGGTCAAAGGCTAAAGGATAGAGACTAAACTGGCGTAAAAGGAACCTTCCCCACCCAATGTCACCTGAATGGGGAGGTTCTTTCTGTTTAGGGAGGTTATCCTAGGGTAGACGTCCCCGACAATCTGGGGTTTTGAAGAGGCTAAGGTATAGGGTTAAGATCAAAGTTTCCCCTTCAAAGGTTACCACCAAAGTCAGATACTTCGGCTAATCAGCCAATAAAGAAGTGTAACCCCAAATGAAAACACCTTCCCAGAACAAGACAACAATAATACAATATATTTGCAGGCTATAACTGAATAGGTTAGTACTTCAATGACTATCTCATATTAATTAATAAGCAATGTAAAACAATAGATAGCAATGAAGTCAACGTTTTATCAATTAGCTATGGCAAAAGCATCAATTCATCAATACTTATCAAGATGATCATGCTAACACTATATCCAATCAACCATTTACTCAGTAAATGCTTCAAATCATCATTTAATTTCTTATATTCAACTTTTTTTGCGTCAAGATGAGATAACCAACTCTGACGTCAACCCTAATTAGGTTAGTTTGTTAGTTAGGGTTTTAAAATTTAGAGTTTTGAGAGCGGTTTTGTACACTAAGACTTCAACGTTGGAGGTTAGATATCAGTGCCTTAGGGTATATGGGGTCAAACAAGATAAGGGCACAAGGTCTTGAAAGGATGAAGACTTAAAGAGTAGAGGGAAGGGTTCTAAAGTGTTGCAAAGGTAGGGCCCTAGAATCAAAACCCTAGGGGAAAGAGGCTCACTCTGGTGTTTCTTAAGCAAGGCCTTGTGCTCTTTTCTCCTTCTTTAGGTCAACTTGGAAAAATGTCTAGCATAAATGATAAATTTAAGGGATGAGGTGAGAGAAAGTGTTGTAAAGACAAGGCTTTCAAACCCTAGAAGATGATGGCCCTAGGTGTAGATAACCTAGGCCTAGGACGTCACCCTCTTTCAACCTATAAACTTCAATGCTAGCTTAAGGGAAGAATCAAGATGAGTGTAGAAAAGTCTAGGCTCAATCCCTCTTCTTCAATGGCTAAAAAAAATCTCTCTCTAAGGGGACATGTAACAATGACCTACTTGTGTGCTTGTTACCTAGGGTTTAAATCAACAAATTAATAATCAAATGCAAGAAATTAAACCTACAACCATTCAATTAATAAGTTTTGCAAGAAAATCACTTACATATCATGAAGAAAGAATGTACAAACCCTAGTTGTAAACCTTCCTTAGAGATAAATGCCACAATATGCCAAAAATATCCTTCCAATAACAAGTGTGCCTCACTTAGAAAGAAAATATACCCTAGAGGGGCACAAAAATCAGTCCTCACAAGTGTGAGTGAATTGTGTTATGTCAAAATGAGGGAGAAAATCCTCTATATATATCATCTCATGACCTTTAATTAAAATTAGGTCATTAAAATAGCCGACAAGGCTAACAACTAAAAATCATATTGTTTTACATTAAACTACTAAAAGAAAACCCTAAATGAGCAATGAGCAAGACATCTAGCCCCTTTGAGGGAGACATTGGCCCTTTTTAGGGTAAAACATAGCACTGGATGACAAACGTTGGCCCTCTCTGGGCCTCAAAACTTTGCCACACGTGCCAAAATGCTCTTTCAAGGCACCATACACTGGAGGTGACGTCAAGGGCTCCTAGATTACGTCTTGGGCCATCCGAGTGACATGTTCTACCTGCAGTGTGTCAACCCCCTAGGGCTGGGCTCAACCAAGGCGTCCTGGATGAAAATATCCTTCTTCTTCTCTCATGAAAAGGCTCGATCAATCACTGTCATGTCTCTACCCCTGATGAGGTCCCAACAACCATTTGATGGGCTCTTCAGCCCCATGGAGGTTCGAACTAATCATCTCCCCATGTGTACCGGTCCACTTGGTACCTGTCCATCGGGCATTGTCCTGCACATCAAAAACTTTTCCCTCCATGGGCTCATTAGTCCTAGGGATCATAGTAATGTCAATCATATTTCTTTATTAATTTTATCAAATGCATGCATAAAACCCCTAGCATATCATCCAATAGCTCAAAGACATTATAATGACCTACTATACAAAGTTGAAGAAAAAGACAAAATGACCTATTGGGCCAGCATCCATAAGAAAAGGAAAGTTTATAGAGGATATCATCCAAGCCATGTGTCAGGAGGTGGTGTGGTTCAGGGATGTCTAGACATAGTGGATGATAGGGGTGATACTATCCATGGGTTCCTTTGTAGGAGGTGAGTTGTACCTGTCATGGATGCAATTCTTTCCAAGCCCTTTATTGCCTTTACTCTTTCTTTTCTTTATTACTTTTTATTTCTTTTTATTTCAAGGTCTAACTAGAGGAAACTACCTTGGCATGGTGACCAAAGATGACAGTGTTACCCACAAGTACTTTCACAGAGATGATAAGGCTGGCTCGTGATGAGACCCGTTTTCCCTTGTCCATGCAACCAAAGGTCACTTCCCTGGCATGGTAACTAGATAATGGTAATGT
This sequence comes from Picea engelmannii, assembly GCA_009831015.1. Taxonomy (NCBI): domain Eukaryota; kingdom Viridiplantae; phylum Streptophyta; class Pinopsida; order Pinales; family Pinaceae; genus Picea; species Picea engelmannii. The sequence continues at coordinate 25,318 of ML783855.1, read as the reverse complement.
CATACTACTAGGTACCCATCAACATAATGGTCTGGCTTGTGATGAGACCCCCCATCCTCTTGGCTAGGTCTTGTTTTGTCATTTTTCTTTGGGTCCCTCCTGTTTCTTATTGAGAGGATTTTTATTGCCTTCTCGAGGATCCCTGGGTGAGGCATCTCTAGGTTTTATTTTTTATGGCTTTTATCTCTTACCAGCTACTTTTACCTCCTGGGCCTTTAGCCCCTTCTTCCCATAAGATAAGGTGTAACCCCACAAAAGGTCATCCTAATGTCCAGACTAGGGGAATGGGATAGATGAGTGAGAGATAAGATGTAAGAGTGATGATATGATGGGAGAAGATGATGGCTCTTCAAAATCCCCCCTGGTGGCTAACCAAAACCTATGGGTACAAGCTTTCTAGCGTACCCTGTCAATCCCCCCAACCATGGTCAAGTGGGTTAGTGTAAGATCCAAGTAGTCGTCATAAATGAAAGGAATTTGATGCATATATCTAAAGGTCATAATGATTAAATAAGACACATGCCATGATACCTGGACCAATTACCTCATGGAGCAAGAGGTTTCTCCGATACAAGTCCAAGATGAAGGTGATGGATGTTGCTGCTACTGACAGGACAAGTCTAATGAAGAAGAAGAAAGATGGGCCCTCCAGGGCCATGCTCAAGTCAATCCTTCTCTCTGTACTCCATGTGTAGGACTTGTGGGCCTCGAGACATGATCTCCTAGTTATCCCTAGAAATTGGGGATAACAAGAACTATTGTAGATAATCATCCCACTTCAAGTGGCATTTTTCTTAGAGCTTAGACTCAGAATTAATAAATATCAAAGGATGATGATCAATATGAAGAATGGTATCCTTACCCAAGATATAGTGGTGTCATTTTTTAAGGCTTGGACCAAGTTGTAGAATTCCTTATCATAGGTACTATAGTGTTGTTTGACCTGGGCCAATGTCTCGGAATGATAAGAAATGTAATGTCCTACCTATTTAAGAATGTATCCAATCGCATGTTGAGAGGAATCAATGTCCATTTCAAAAGGTTGTTGAAGACAAGGAAAACAAAGGACACATGTTGAAAAAATGGCCTCTTTAAGGTGCTAGAACTATTCTTGAGCCACTAGAGTCAAAAGAAAAGTGGACTGATTGGCCAAATGATGAAGGGGATTGGCCAACTTATGGAAGTGAGGAATGAATTTAATTTAAACATTGATGCCACTTGGAAACATTTTAAGGGCTAGTGCACACTGAGGAGTAGGAAATTGTTCTAGAGCCTAAAGTTTAAAAGAATCAGGATGAACACCTTCGTGATTGATGAGAAACTCCAAATAAAAGACAAAAATATGACCAAAGGATGACTTGCGTTCTTTGACCTGGAGGTGATTGGTACACAACAATTCGAGTATGTTGTGCACATGTTTGAAGTGTTCCTCCCAAGTCTTACTGAAGACAATAATGTCATCCAAATAAATTCCCACAATGCAGCCCAAGATATGATGAAATATATAATTGATGAGCCTCTGGAATGTCGCAGTGTCATTGGTTAGGCCAAAAGGAATGATCATCCATTCATAGAGCCCAAATATGGTTTTAAAGGTTGTTTTCCAAGTGTCGGTATCAATTATGTGCACTTGGTCATAACCCGTTGTCAGATCCATCTTTGTAAAATACATTTTCCCTTTGAGTTGATCAAGGAAGTCTTCAATACGTGGGAGATGAGTGATTTTTTACAGTAATGTTGTTGATGTTGGATTTTGGATTTTGAATGTTGTTCAAGTACATTCAGATTATTAACATATTTACATGAAATTAAGAATCTACATGAATAATAGTTGAAGTAAATAACATACAATAACTGCAAAAATAACCAAGATCACAAGAAGAATAACCATGCACATAGACACAAGTACGGTAGAAAATGCTAAGACAAAATGATAATGATGATCCTCAATGGGGATTCATATCACATATAAATACAAGCCTATTACAACTGAAACATCACATCCCTTATATTGTAATGTATTACAAGGTAGGGTCGATTTGTACCCTTCAAATGTTTGTCACACATGGCACTCCAAGGTGGACTTGTAGAGGTTACTCACTCTAGAAAATCTAGGGTCAACTCCCCATAGTGTGTGACATCAAGGTCAACCCCATTGACGTGTCCTCATGTTCTATCCACAAGGGACGTTGGGATATAATCCCAAACCAACTTATCCATCTTGGATAAGTGTTCTAACAGATCAAATCAAATTCGTCCCAGAGGAGAATGACTTAGGAATCTGAAAACATCAACACTCCCTCTCAGTGAGGGAGGCATTCTCTACCATGCTAAGTCTATCACAATAGTACTCGAACTTCTTCCTACTAAGGGGTTTGGTAAGAACATCAACAACCTACTCATCTGTAGGAAGGTATTGCACCAATACTTCCTTCCTTTGCACCGTGTATTGGATGAAATAATACTTGATCTCAATTTCTTTTGATTTTCATGAAACACTAGATTCTCTCAGAGATTCACACAACTCTGGTTATCACAATGAATAACAATGGAATTAAGCACATGTAAAAATAAATATGAAAGGAGCTTGTGAAGCTAGACTACTTTGCAGAATGTCACACTCAATGCAATGTACTATGCTTCTTTGGTGCTCAAAGCCACATAAGTGTTTTTCCTACTACACCAGGAAACCATGGCAGATCCCAAAGTGAAACTACACTTGAAAGTGCTCTTCCTGTCCACTGCACTCCTCACCTAATCAGAGTTAGTATATCCCTGTAATGTAATGTCAATACTAGAATTATATCTCAGAACATGTCCAACTGTTCCTCATAGGTATCTAAACACATGCTTCATAACAATCCGATATGTATGTCTCAGTTGACTCATAAACTTGCTAAGTGCACTTGCTGCATAGAAAACACATGGACTCGTGTTAATAAGATACATCAATGATCCAATCAACTTCTTGTACAGGGTCAGATCAATCTCATTGGAATCATAATAAGACTTGCTTAGTTTCTTCAGATTCATCACCAATGGTGTATCCATGGGCTTACAGTTCAACATCTCGAACTTCTTGAATATATCAACTGTGTACTTCCTTGAATCATCAATATCCCATCAATTCTCTTCCACACCTCTAGTCCCAAGAAGTAGTGCATAATACCAATGTCCTTCATCTGAAACTCAGAGTAAAATGCATACTTTCATTCAACAATAAGTCTCTATGTAGTGGTGAGGAATACATAATCAACGTAGAGGACCAAAATTAGAGACTCACCATTAAAAACTTGTAGTATAGGTTGCGATCAACAACAATTTTGTTGAAGCCCAAAATCACCAAGTATCCATCAATCCTTGCATACCAACCTTGAGGGTCCTGATTGAGTCCATATATGGCCTTCTTCAATATGCACACATGGAATCCTTCTCATGTATCACAAAACAATTTGGTTGATCTATGTATACTTCTTCCTCAATATATCCATTAATAAAGGTTGTCCTCACATCCATCTGATGTAGTCTCCAAACCATGGATGTTGCAAGGGAAATAATCAATCTAATAGAAGTGTATCAAGCAACAGGAGAAAATGTCTCCTCATAATGTATTCCCTCCACTTGAGAGAATCCTCTAGCAGCAAATATCGCTTTTTTCTTTTTATTCCTCCCATCAGTTGTGTGTTTGATCTTATAGATCCATTTTGAAGTCATTACAGACTTCACTTCAGGTCTAAGAACAATATCCCGCACATCATTAGTCATGATGGATTGATACTCCTCCATCATGGCATATAGACATAATGGCTGACTAGATGCCTCATCATAATAGGAAGGCTCAGAATCAATCTTGTGGCTCATAGTGTGGCATAGATCAAATATCTTTGAGGTATCTTACTTTATTGGAAGGTACCACGAGGAGCTACATGTCCTTTTACCACCTGCAGAGTTTGATGAGACCATGAATGCCTCTTCTAGCCTATTGCAATATCTATAGGAACATTGAATGGAGCTACAATATCAATAGGATCAATTGGATCAATAGGCTCAATTTTCCCCCTCTGAGGTTTTGGAGCTATAGGATCAATAGGATCAATTCGATCAATAGGCTCAATTGTCACCCTCTGAACTATTGGAGGGTGAGGGGGAGAAGAAACTATCTCTTCCTGTCTCTCATTATCAATCTTCCTATGAGATCCTCTAGATATTCTAAAGGCCACCTCCTCCTCAAAGATAACATCTCTTCATACCTCAATATATATCTCACAAGGGATGTAGATCTGGTATGCCTCTGAAGACTCATTGTACCCCACAAATGTACCATCTCTTCTTCAAGGGTCTAGCTTGGTCCTTTTCTCATTGGGTACATAAATGTATATTGGACACCAAAATATCCTGAAGTGTCCAACATCAGGATTCACAATGGTGAAATCCTCCTTGGGATTCATGTTCCTCAAATTCTTATGAGGAATTATGTTCTGAACATACACCGCAGTCATGAATCCCTCTTCCCAAAAAAACATAGGTAAATGTTGATCATGAATCATCGCCTTGATTGCCTCAACAATAGATTTGTTACTCATCTTTGTAACCCCATTTTTTTTATGGTTGTAAGGAACAAAGTACTCCCTCTTGATCCCTACCTCAATGTTGAAATCAATGAAATACTTGGACGTGTATTCTCCTCCATTATCTAATATGAGCACTTTGATCTTCTTTCCGGTTAGGTTTTTGACTTGTTCTCTGTACTCCTGAAATATGGCAAGGACTCCATCATTTGTCTTCAAGAAGTAAATCCAAGTCTTCCGAGAGTGGTAAACAATGAAGATCACATAGTATATGTATCCACTCAAGGAAGGAATTGTCATGGGTCCACATAAATCCATATGAACCAAGTCTAAAATCCCCTTGGATCTGTTATAACTACTCGGAAAGGATCCCTTGACATTATTTCCAATAGAACAACCTCTACAAATTCCATTGTGTTCAACATCGATCTATGGAAGGCCTATCACCATATTCCCCATAGAGGCATGATATCTATAATGTAAATGAGAAATTCTCCTATGACATAGCTCACTTAAAGTGATAGAATCATGTATTAAGACATGAACTTGATGGACAGTCAATCTGTACAAGATTTCCTCTCTAACACCAATCACCCAAGAAACATATATACTTGAGTTCTTGTTCCATGGAAGAACCTTTCAATCAAATAAATAAAACTTGTCTCCTTTGTCCTCTAAGGATGAAATAGCAGTAAGGTTCCTTCTCATCCTAGTACAAATAATACATCACTCAAATGGAGTGGGGTGCGAGAGTCCAATTGGAAGGAATTGGATCCAACTCCCTTCACAGTATATATGGCATCATCACCATGTACAAAATGAAAAGAAGATTATTTCTCTGCTATATCTGCAAGGTTCTCTTTGTATTCAATCATATGTTTGGAAGCAACATTGTCAATCAACCAAATATTACTAGTAGTAGTAACTATACCTAAGAGGGCTAAAATGAAGAATAAATATTCATCATCCACGCTTGCATTCCTTGACTTCCTCTGAGGTGGCTCTAAATCAACATTAGCAGTAGAGGCATGTTTCTTTCCTTTCTTAAATGTAGGACAATCTTTCACATAGTGGCCATACTTTTCACATGTGAAGCAATGAATCTTTGACATGTCCTTCTTTTTGATTTTTGAAGCTAGTTTTGAATTCCTTCCTTTAAATGTTTTTTTCGAAACCTATTATTTTTCCTTTGATTTTCCTTGAATGAGTAGAAAAGGCTTGATTTTCATCATGATGGGAACATTCCATGCCTCTATCTATAAGTATGATCTCCTCTTGAGTATAGTCTTCCCATAAACGATCAAACATGGGAAATTTGCATCCCCCAATGATACTTTGAATGAAAGGATCCTAATGGCTTGGAATACCATTAAGGGTAATCATAACAAGTTCTCTATCAAATATGATTTCACCAATAGCACCAAATTGATCTCTTATCTTTGAAATCGTCATGAAGAAGGTGCCAATTGTATCTTTCTTCGTCATCTTGAGATTTTGAAGATGATGTCTCAAGGAAAGTGCCATGTTGGTGTCATTTCTCTCAAAAAACTTATTCAAGGCATCATACATCTACTTAGTTGTATTCATGTTGGATATGTGAGGGATTAAATGGTCTCTCATATAATAGATGATAATATTTATGGCTTTTGCATCATTCTTCCTCCATTGAGACTTTTCTGCATCATCAACTGATTATGGTACAACTTCTTCAACACACTTCATTAGGTCACTCTCTTCTAGAGTGATGATAAATCTATAATTCCAAGAACTGAATTTATATATTCCATCAATCCTATATTCCACAAAAATAAGGTTCGTCGTGGTTGCTGGAAGAGTGCAGAAACCCTAGAAGCTAGGCTAGAAACCCTAGTAGTTGTAGAGAAAGGAGGTTTTCTCTTGTCTAGAAGTTTTTTTTCAGTTATGGAAGCCAATACAAACCCTTGCGAGCCACAAAGGAACCCTAGTGAACTGCAAAATATGCCAATGACCTACAAAAACCCTAACTTGAGTTACAACTACAACAAAACAACAAATTGCAGGAAAGGTACAATGAGTTGTTGTTGAAGGTCAACACGTGTGCAAAAGTCTTTTTTCAAGAATGCTACTTTGAAACCATGTTGGATTTTGAATGTTTTTAAAGTACATTCAATTTCATTACATATTTACATGAATTGAAGAATAAGCCATGAGCAATAGTTGCTATAACAAACATACAATAGTTGGAACAATAACCAAGATCACAAGAAGAATAACCATGTACAGAGACACAAGGAAAACATAAAATGCTAAGATAAAATGATAATGATGATCCTCAATGGGGATTCATCTCACATATTAATACAATATTAATACAAGTGAAACATCACATCCCTTCAACTCTAATGTATTACAAGGTAGGGATGACTTGTACCCTTCAAATATAAAATTAGGTTTTTACACAATAATCTTACTCTTAACCCTATAGAAAAAGGTCTTTCACACATTGCACTCCCATGTGTAATTGTAGAGGATACTCCCTCTAAAAACACTAGGGTCAACTCCCCCTAGTGTGTGATATCAAGGTGAACTCCCTTGATGTGTTCTCATGTTCTCTCTGCAAGGGACGTTGGGATATAAGACCAAACCCACTTATCCCTCTCGGATAAGTTTTCTCACATATTAATTCATCTCATTCATAGAGGATTACAACATGGAGGACGTCTCAAGAAGAAGCAAACATCAACAATTGAGAGCAAGGTAATCGGTGACTAAATACCACTCACCACTCTCCTTTTTTGGAATACTGAAGGTGGGGGAGGCACAAGGAAAGATGTTGGGTTGGATATGGGATACATTGAGAAGTTTTTGGAGTTGGCATTCAATTTTCTTAACTTCATGGGGATCCAAGCGGTATAAAGGGGAATTAGGAAGAGAAACACCAGGAATGAAGTCGATAGAGTGCTCAATAGGCCACTAAGGTGGAATTCCTTCCAGAGGAGAAAACAAATCAGAAAATTCAGAGATAACAATAGATATATCAATTGAAATGGACTCGGGAGTCTGATCTCGATTAATAGGGAACACAAAGCATAAGGGGAGGTATTTATTAATTCTTACTTGGTGGATGAAATCTTGGTCAACGAGAAGAGGAGGAGATTTCAGGGATGAAGAGGTAAGAACATAAGTTCAACCATCCTATGTGAGGTGATACTAATGGGTGCGAGCATGATAGATGACATCACATCGTTCTTGGTATGGGATGCCCAAAAGAGTATCTAGACAATCCAACAAAGACAAATCACAAAGCATAAAATCATGTAAGGGTCCAATGGAAAAGGTGATGACACAACGTTGTGTGACCATGAGATGAGGTCCATCCTTATGAACACACCCTAGTTCATAAGGATAGGGATGAGGTGTGGCAAGAAGGTTTAATTGGTTCACCAAATCTTGAGCTACTAAATTCTTCTTGCTGCTATTATGAATAATGAGCGTAGAGAGAGACTACTTGATTTAGAAATTGTGGGTGAAGGGAGGGGAAACCATGGTAGCATTAGAATCATTATACATCAAAATAAAAGAGGGTTCTGCAAGCATGGGATTGTATAAAGAGATTGTATTAGAAGGAGAGGGCACTAGATATGAGGATTCAAGAGTATCGATAAAAATAGTTTTGGCAGTAGACTGATTTTGTAGGAGATGACAATGTGTTATGAAAAGAAGACTTATGGAATGTGCACCATTAGAAGACTTAGTCGAAGAGGAAAAATTTGTAGAGGTGGCTATGGAGGCTGAGTTAGGATGATAGTAAGGGGATTTCAAGCAAGGGGCTAGCTTATGCTCAAATTCTAAAGAGTGAGAGAAAAACTTATCTACATAACCACTGTAAAAATATCCACCTCCCTAAAGAAAAAATTCAATAAACCATAATTAAACTTTACAATGAGTACCTCTTTGGAGTCCTAAATATGAAGCTGGATGCGGAGCATGGTGTATATTTCATTGTGTTACTGCACCAACTGGCCTGATAATTGGTGGAGTTGCAACCAACGAGAAAAAAGATTCTGATGGTAGTCAGTAGGATAGAGTCTTCCATAAAGTGCTTCCCAAGTGTCGATAGGAGTAGAATATGAGGTAGGTACCTGAAAATCCACAATGAGCTAGGTCCCAATGGCTAGATTATCCCACCATGCCTGGGAAACACCTTCCATTTGTAAGCTAGAAATCTAAATCTTTTCCCTTTCTGAGATGTCATCACGAGTGCGGAAGTATGTAGAGAAAATTTGAATCGAGGAATCCATAATGTCCCCATTGATATTCAGAGAAAAAATAGGAATTTGGAAGCATGCATCCAATTGCAAAGAAGATGGATTCTGATGTTGCAATCTAATAAGATCACGAAGATCCAAAGCCAAGTCTTGGATAGGGGAAGATTTGATAGACGAGGCTCTCTTGGAGGCACGATCTTCATAAAATAATGTTGCTCCTATATAGATATGAAAGATACACCACTGATCTTTAGAGAGGAGGAGGGGAAAAAGACTATCACACCTCTGGACAACAAACAGAGTGGAGAGGAGGAGGGGGTTTAAGTTGACAGAACTAAGAGGAGAGGGTTACCTTAGTGTACCTCTGGAAATATTCCTTAACTAATAAGAGGAGGGCGTTGTCCTAGCGTACCTCTAGAAATATTCCTTGGCGAAGTGGAGGAGGGGGTTTCCCCAATGCATTATTGGGAGAGAGAGAGGAGGGTGATAAAAAAACCTAGCACATCCGTTACCTCCAGAAGAAAATGCCAACCCTAGTGCATCCTAGGAAGGGATATGGGTTTTCCTGGATCTACCACTGAAATATCTCACTAGTGGAGCAAAAGTACCTTGGACTGGTGCTCTAATACCATTTAATCTGCAATATTGCAAAGAATTCCAAAGAACATTCATAGAGAATGACAAGAAAAACACATGATATGAGCAAGCAAAATGTACCATTCATTTTATTTAGTACAATAGGAATCGTTTATATAGAATAGGCTAAACATACAATGGTTCTTATCAAAAGTAGACCAATTCTAACTAACTAACAACTAGAAAATGTCCCAAACCCTAACAACTATCTTATTTGATTAGTTCCTAGTCCTTGAGATTTATGCCCATTTATGCCCAACATCCCAAGTAGATATTCTCCCCATGTGGCCTTTGTGGTGAAGTGCATTGCATCTAAAAAGAAGTGGGTGCACCTTTGCGGTAGCGCTCTATTAGTGTGCATCGAGATGTGTGCTCTCCTCGCCCATATACTATCCTAAAAATGAAGTTATAAAGTAACACGTCTAATAAACTCTCCTTAAAAAAATCATATAATGTAATCTTACTATATATCGCCATATATTTAACCACTAATTTAAGATAACAAACACTTATAAACAAAGAAAATGAAGTAAACCATCTCGAGAAAAAGTTATCCCACCTCACCATTAGATCCACCTTCTTGAAATAAATATGTTTATTTTTATTATATTTGAACAATAATAAGAATTTAAATACCTTAACATTTTTACGCCGAAAGGCGTACACCTATTGACAATGGGCAGAATTAATGATCTTTTAACCTTATTTAAGCTTAAACCCTAATATGATGGCTACGCATTGAAGATGCTGGCATATTCTTAGTTGTCCTCCTAAATCAATGAGCCAAATTTATTGCTCATAACTTCCTTTCATTTATGAAGGCATCCGTTAACATGTTTACTTTTTTACATTTACTTAAGAATACTTAAAAAATTACTGTAAACATATATAATTGACACGTTCAAATGATTAAGAATATAATTGACACGTTCAAATGATTAAAAATGATTAATATGTATCCATGCCCCGTTTATATCACTCCACAACCTCTTTAATTCAACAAATGTAGCCGCCCTTTCACTATGCCAGGAGAGCGAGGGAGAGGAGTGGATTAGCCGTTGTAATTATATAGGGAATTAACATGGCGTAGAGACAAGTGGAGAGAAACCGTTAAAGATTTACTTTTTTATTTTTTTACAAATTGTTCATTTCATAAATTCTTACGCCATGAACGCGCCATGTGTTACAGTAAACATTTATATAGACACCCTTTTACAATTCCAAGAGAATGAGGGAGAGGAGTGGATTAGCCAGTGTGGATTACCTGGTGTAATAATGTTGGATGCCCCATATAGCTTGGCGTTTAGCTTTTTTTGATGCACAATAGATCGCTCAGATGCTGCATTGAACCGTTTCACGAGATGTATCCGTCGTTTCACTATTCCACGAGAGGCCAGGGAGAGGAGTGGATTAGCCTGTCGTTTCACTATGCCACGAGAGGTGAGGGAGAGGAGTGGATTATCCTGTATTTTGTGTTTACGTGTAGTAACGTTTCTAAGGCATGTTGAAAATTTATCTCTGTGCAGATTTTCTATGTTCAGATTTATATGCGCCTATTTTTTATGTTCAGATTTATATGCCGATTAGAATTTGTGCCAGGGGTAAAACCTTTCTGGAATAATATTTAACATTTAAATTAAACGATGAAGTTGATATCTGCCAGGACCTGGTTGCATGTAATCGACAGGATTGGTTTCATGTAATCGACATGGTTCGGCATTTATATATTTCGCACTAAATGGTTGCATTGAACCATTTCACACTTGTGCATTGAACCATTTAGAGCGAAATGGTGAAAACCTCCTTTCAACAAGTGCGAAATGGTTCAACTAGGTGTGAAACCCTTCTCTTTCTACAATTCAAAGACCGGCTTCACATTTTCATTGCATTGCTATTTTATGACACGGCCTAAGCATTTTAATTTACATTGTAACTCTTTGTTCAAATGTTTGGATTAAATAACAAAATTGTCGCTTCGAACTTCCCATTACATAAATGTTTGGATATTCTAATTGTATTGTTTAATTATGCGATTCACAATATGGGATCACAATATCCCAAAGTCTCCAAAGAATAGGAGGAGTGTAAACATGCAAAGAACTTAGTTTCGAGGTATGAGAGTCTGTAGGATAGTTTCGAGTTATGAAAGTCTGTAAACGAAGAGAATGCTTAAAATAGTTAATAGCTTCCCATATTAAGTCCATATCTCCACACATTTCCTTTTCCAATAGTTCTTCTCCTTGAATGTGTGACTAGATTGCTTCACACAACGTTTGGTAATTGAAAACCTCCTTTTTTAAATCTCTTACTTGTTTCACCAGTTCCTTGTCGCCCATGGGAGTTGCATGAAAAATGCTTTCAGCTCATTCATATGTTTTGAGCTTTTTACACATATCGATAATGAAAATGATGAGAATCTAAAGTTTTCAGTCTTTATTTGTGAAAAAAAGTGTGAAATGGTTCAATGTGTTCATTACAGAATCACATAGTAATTACACAAACCCTACACACAAAGAAATCGCCCGTGAGAAGAAGGATGACATGATTTTGAGTGAATACATTAAAATCCATGGATTTGGTGGATGTAGATCTCTTTCCAAGAAAGTAGGTGAGCCACTTTCACTCTTATTGGAATGATAATTAATCTGTACAAAACAAGAATCTCTTAGGCATGTGAGGCGCAGTAGTATGAGAGGTCTGAATTGCTAGAAATATTATACAGGAATATGGGAAGCATATTTTAAGTTTTCCCCAAAAGATTTCTTTTAATGAGAAGCTTCTAAAGTAATATATCGAGCTAGAGCTGAAGATATTTGTTTTGCAGGTCTGAACCCAAGTGGAAAAAGTTGCAGAATGGGTTGGTTGAACTATCTTCTTTCAGATATTAAGTGCGGAAATATATCCCTCGAAGAAGATCTCCTCATCAGATTACATCTTCCTCATGGAAATCGGTATGCGATTCAACAATCGTTTACAATCTGAGTACGTAATGTTCATTAGATGCATAAGCATTCAATCGAAAAGTAGTACAATTATTTCATAGTCTTCTCTTCAAATTTAAAGGGTGATATATACAGTAGATGAAGGACCATTAATATCACATGGCAATGTGCAGATGGGCATCGATAGTAGGCGACTTCCTGGTAGAACAAGCAATGAAATAAAGAATTACTGGAATACCCACTTGAATTAATATAAATGAATGGATACAGTCAAATCCATAAATATTATTATTAATATTTTAGGGTTTGATATTATTAAAATTTAATATCAATGCATTATTATATTAATCACACGCATACATGTGAGCTTCCTTTGTAAATGGACTCTGCCATTAAATCTGCTTTTTAAATGGGCGTTGTCATTAAACACTTTGGATGACTCCTCCTGTCACAGTTTTTGCACTTTAATGGTGCGTTTCTCTTGCATTTGGTATTCTATATTAATATCGTGTTCAACATATTCTGCCTATATGCATTGTATTTACTTTGTGCATCACAAAAGGTCTATTACGGTTATTTAAAATATTTTAATAGTAACCAGTTTTTACGAAGAATGTTAACAAAATTATTCATTTTATTTGATAGAGAAATAAGCCCGTGACAATCAAATTCTATTCCTGAATTCGAAATAAGTACATGTATATAATACCCGAAGACTGAAATCCATTTGTGATCTTTTAAATAATTAAAATTTTACTTTACCTCTTTGTTTGAATCTCTAACTCAATAAGTATTAACACATTCATTGTAATATTTTAGGGTCTATTACCGTTATTTAAATATGTTAGGGTTTATTAGGGACAAAAATATTTACATTATAATTATTAATATATTATTATATTATAAAAAAAAAATAATATCAATATTAATTATTAATATTTTATTATATTTATTATATGGAAAAAAACATTATATTTATTATTTGATTAAAAAATGTTAATACATAATATTAAGAAAAAGAAGTTATATAATTATTTCAATACAATTATTATGTAATAAAAATTAATATTAATTATTTCATTATATTATTTTTTTTTGTTTGTTAATTTGTGCAGGACCTGCGATTAACCTGTGGCTTGAGAAACCGCGACTCAGAGGCATCTAAGCCGTCAAAATCACCCAGGGATCGCACTCGTCCTGAGCCACACCAACCCTTAACATGGTTGGATTTTTTGTCCCCGCAAGTTTCGAACTGGTGACTTTAACATCACGGAGTGGCTTAACAACACACTCTGTCACCGACTGTCCTACACCTCGGGGACAATTATTTCATTATATTATTAATATTAATTATTTATTACATTATTTTATAATTTAAACTAAATGTTAATATTAATATATTAAAAAAGACAACATTTTATATGAAACATTTTTATATCATTATTTGATATATAAAACATTACATTATACTATAATTATTAATATATTATTATATTAATGTATAATTATACATTGATGTTTGAATAATATTTTACTTATCAATACTTTAATGTTATAGTGTAATATTTTAATGGTTGGTCTTTTTGGTTACAAGGATATTTTAAAATATAAACTAACACATGTCTATTAATCTATTAGTTACATGGATATTAATCTATGACTTGCTCCAAGTACATTTCCATCATCACCCCTTAGAAAGTAATACATCATCACCCCTTAGAAATCAATACATCATTAATATTTTAATATTCAATTGATGTATGAATAATATTTCACTTATCAATACTTTAATGTTGTAGTGTAATATTTTAATGGTTGTCATTATTCTCTACAAGGATATTTCAAAATATAAACTAAGACAGGGCTACTCATCTATTAGTTACATGGATATTAATCTATGACTTAGTCCAAGTACATTTCCATCATAACCCCTTAGAAAGTAATACATGAAATTGAATGTTTACAAGTTTATTTACATAATCTATGTAAATATTCACATAATTTCATTTTTGTCATAGTAATTAACAATTTAAAAACAATAAACCAATAAGGTTGACGTATATATTAAAAAGTAAAGTTCCAAGTACAGTGACCATCAAGTAATTCAAGTTACATGATTTAGTTTCAAGTATAGTGACCATCAACTGATTCAAGGTACATGATTTAGTTTCATTTATTTTTTCACTCAAATCAACTTTGAGCAAATGAAAAATACTTTAATGCTCTATTTACATCAGTTTATTTCATTGACATTATAACATTTGTGTTATTATATTCAATCCGAGTGAATTTTATGAAATATTTTATGTAAGTGACTTTGAAAAACTATTTCGTATAAATCTTTTAAACTATGATAAAGTTTTACTTTACCTATGATCCAATAAACTATGATAAACTTTTAAATTAACTCTAATCCAACATATATTATCTTTGATGCAATTCAACCTAACTATAGGTTAAAATGTCACAAACATTTCTAGATGTCACAATTTGACCAACATTTTCCAACATCACAATCTGATGTACAAAACCCACCAACAAAATGCGACGTTCAAAACCCTACATTGCAATGCGACATGTAAAATCCTTCGTTGTAACGTCACAATGTGACAAACATAGTTACGTTGCAATCTGAAAAACACAATAATGTCGCAATGTGTCGATCATAAATATATGTCGCAATTTGATGAACATAGTCATGTTGTTACATTTTTACAAACATATCATCACGTTGCACATATCCTAATGTCACAATGTGACAAAAATTTCTAGACGTCACAACATATCGAACATGGCCCTTGTCACAGTGTGATGTACACAACTGAATTTCTCAATGTGATGATCATAAATAGATGTCACAATGTGACAGACATAGCCCTGTCGTCGCATTTTGAAGAACATATCATCATCTCACAATATGATACACATATCCTAATGTCATAATGTGAAAAACATTTCCAAACATCACAATGTGTTTAATATAAATATGGTTGACCTTGGTCGACCATGACCATGGTTGGTTTTGGTTGACCATAGTTGACAATAGTTAACCATGTTTGACAGTTGTTGTCCATAGCTGACCATGGCTAGCCATAACCATATTGTCACAATGTGACAAATATTAGTTCATCATCACAATGTGATGCACATAAACATATTTCCACAATGTGACAAACATAGCCTCATTGTCACGATGAGACAAACATATCCTCATTATTCCAATGTGATGCAAATATCCTATCATCATTATGTGACAAACAATGTCTTGTCGTTGCAATGTGATGAACACAACCCTGTTGTTAAAATATATGTCCTTTCATCGTAGTGTGATGAACATATGACATTTATGTTCATCACATAGGACATTTGTGTTCATCACATAGCCACTTTTTACTTAAATGTCTTTCGTCATGATGTGATGAATATAGCCCTGTCATTGAAATAAATGTCCTATCATCGCAATGTGATGAACATATGACATTTATGTTCATCACAAACATCATTTATGTCCATCACATAGCCACTTTTTACTTGAATGTCTTTCGTCACAATGTGATGAACATAGCCTCGTCATCGCATTATCCTTGTCGTTGTCAATATGTGACAAAAAGTATCCCTTCGTTGTCAATATGTGAAAAACAATATCTCGGCGTCGCAATGTGATGAACATAGCCCCGTCGCCATCAATATGTGACAAACAATATTTTGTTATTGCAATGTGATGAACATAGCCTTGTCATCACGATGCGATGCAAATATTGATGCAGGAGCATCGCCAGCACATCAAGCGAGCCAGCGCGGAAGCGGAGGACAGCTGGACAAGCCAACACAAATTTTTGAAAATGCTTTGGAATTGTTGTGCAAATCTTAAATGAGTCATTTAAGAGGAGGCTCCTTTGTATATTGTAATGGACCTTGAGCAGATAGCTCTCGTCCTTAGGTAGATAGACAACATTAAATGTAGTTAATGCTGGTAGATAGGAATTTAATTCTAGATTTGATAGCCTAGAGTCCGAGAGGGAAAAAGGATATAGACACCCTCATTGTATCATTGTAACATTAGCATTCAGAAGAAGCAGAAGAGAAAGAAGAGAATAGTGTATGAAGAACACCCATGTATAGACATTTGAATTAATAGAAGAAAGATTTGATTCAAATTCATGGTTTGTGTTGTTTCTCTGTGTATTGATGTTATGCTCATGAATGTTTGCTTCCTGTTATACATTTTCTTTTATATGTTGTGTATGTGATTTCATGGTTGAATTGAAGTCTGGAGGGAACAAGGAATTAGTTTCAATTGTTTCTCTAATTTGAGCTAGAGAATTCTTGCAAGGAGTGCAGTTGAATCGTCCGCAAGGAGTGCGTTGACAGAAGGGTTCAATTAGAGATAACTTTTGTTCTCATCCATCCCAGAAGTGTAGTTGGGCACAGTGTCGTGCTAGGAGTGTGTAGGCCAGGGATAAGTCTCAGAGTTTCGATTCTGAACGAAGCATCGAAAGACTGTTGCTGCAGGCATGCGCAGGGTCGAGAGACTTCAGCACTCAGTCGAGGTTGAAGGGTTGCCGAAAGGAGTGCGTGCAATAGGATTTCCAAGAAGACTGAATTCATGGAAAATCTCAGGAGGAGTAGGGCTCCGAATTCACCGAAGGATAAGCGCAGAGAAGCTGTTGTTGAAAGCCTGAGGGAAGCATTGCATGTTGGCGAGTAGGTGAACGAGTCCCGTGGGAGACACTTCTTCATTTCGTGGATTCACAAAAAGAAGAGTGGACGGTCGAAATCCTTTGGGGAGGTTTCGCGAAGTTCCGTGGACTGCTGGATCTCACGGAGGTGCAAGGGGGTTACAGCGTAAGTGTGGAAGAGGTTCGAAGCTCAGTGGGGAGTAGAGTCGTCGATCCGATTCAAAATCCATTGGATCTACACGAAGTATCATGTATCGGAGAATCGCAAGTCAAGACTCCAAGTTTTTGCAATGAGAATTGCGATATTGTGATCCGCGATATCCCGATAGGCTCAGAACCATCCATTGTGTGGGACATGTGCCAGGGGATCCCGGGAATTCAGGGTTCAGAGAATCGGGGTTTCTGAGAACAGGAAACACTGGCCTCTTGAAATCGCGAAACGCGATACCCCGACGGAAGGGTCATGGGGCCACAGTCAAGGTTAGTGGAGGACAAGTGGCATATGATATCAGGGGAAGGTAAGTCCCAAATCCTTTGGCAATAGGATTCACGATCCCGTGATTTCTGAAATCCCGATCGAAGCGACGGGGTGTGGAAAGGTCAATTCACACGTGCGCATTGGAGATTCGGCACATCGGGTATCGGGAGTCGGAAATTCAAAGTGCATGACATTGTGAGTTGCAAAATCGCGATAGAGAAGAAGTCCCGATAGGTATGGGAAGAAGTCAGCGTTGACTGGCCATCGGGTCTCGGGGATTTGAGAGCCCAGTGATCAGCCGAAGACTCACGAAGCTGCGAGTTCTGATTTCCCGACAAGTGAACAAAGGGGAGTCGTGCTGAAGAGAATCTGTGGGGTGCAGATTTCCCGATAGGGAAATAGAAGAACCTTGGATTTCTTCGGGCCGAGAAGAAGAAGATCCCGTGAGAGCGGATGTGCTCCGAGGTGTGTGGCTGCGTCATCAAGTGGTATCAGAGCCCAGGAAGTTCTTTTGCTTTATGTAGCAGGAGAAGAAATTTCACCATGCCGCCCAGGAGGGAAAGACAGTCACCTGATCCAGAAGATAGGGAGGTGCGAAGAAGAGGCAGGCAGGTAGTCAATCCAGAAATTGAGACAAAGATGAGAGATCTCTGAGAAAGACTTGAAGACATGGAGACAACTGAAAGACGCACAACTAGTGCAGGGGATTTTAGCGATTCAGAAGATGAAGTTGAAGATGAATGAGATGAGGAAGTTTCAGCTGAAGATGCAGCCAACGAGCATTTGATCAAATCTATCTCCCGAATGGGTGCAAAGGCAAAGATGGACATTCCAGTCTATGAGGGAAATCTGGATGCAGAAGAGCTTCTAGATTGGATAAGAGCTCTTGACACCTACTTCGATTATGAATATTTCGACGAGGACAAGAAGGTCAAGCATGCTGTTACACACTTGAAAGGACATGCAACATTGTGGTGGGACGAGCTACAAGCTGACAGACGCTGCAAGGGAAAGCAGAAAATCAAGAGTTGGGATTGAATGATTTCAAAGATGAAGGTAGAGTTCATCCCAAGAGACTACCAAATTACTCTATTCAGGAGGATGCAGAACCTGAGACAGAAGTTGATGACAGTGAAAGAATACACTGAGGAATTCTATCGACTGAACATCAGAGCAGGTCATTGAGAGAGCGATGATGAGAAGGTTGCTAGATATATGAATGGTCTGAGATATGACATTCAGGATGAATTAAGCATGGTTACCATCAGGACGGTGGAGGATGCTTATCATATGGCTCTGAAAGCTGAGGAGAAGCTGAGCCGAAAACAGAGTCAGAGAGGTCGAGGCAGAAGCTATCCCAGAGGCAAAGCAGTTGCCTAGGAAAGAACTCAGAAGCCCAAGGAGGAATGGAAGAAACCTCAGGGTAAAGTTGAGAGAGGTGGGACCTCACAGTGAGAGCCATACGTTGAATAGAGAGGGTAGCATACAGAGCAGAGCGGAGGATATGCCAACAACAATACTTTTCCTCGTACCAGAGGTAGAGGAAGAGGCTGAGGTGGAGTAATCACATGTTTCACATGTGGAAAGAATGGGCACAAGTCTTATGAGTGTCCAGAGAAAAAGAAGGACATTGGAAAAGCTCAAATCACCGAAGCGCAGAGGTGTGATGTTGAGGTAGAAGACGCAGAAGGCGGAAGATCGTTGATGATGTGAAAAGTACTTTTGACACCCGAGAAAGAGGTAGAGAGTTCAAATCAAAGGACCAGACTGTTCAGAACAGCTTGCAAGACCAAGGATAGGGTGTGCAAGGTTAGTGTTGGCAGTGGTAGCACGGATAATCTCGTATCTACAGAGATGGTAGAAAAGTTGGAGCTGGAGACGACTGATCATCCAAGCCCATACAGAGTTTCATGGCTACAGAAAGGACACTAGGTAACTGTTACTAAACAATGCTTGGCTGAGTTCAAAATAGGTGGATATAATGATAAAATCTTGTGTGATGTTATTCCCATGGATGTTTATCATTTATTGCTGGGTAGACCATGGCAATATGATAGAAATGTGATTCATGATGGGAGAATGAACACATATACTCTGGATAAGAATGGGAGAAATCATATGTTTCTTCCGATAAAGGATAAAGAGGTGAAACCAGAACTAAGAAACATAGCACTTCTCATGAGTGGGAAGGAAATTCTTACAGAGGTTAAGAAGAAAGAAGATCCACAATTCTTTGTTGTCAGGAAACCAAGGATTGTTCTGACTAGCACAAGAGTGGATGATTTACCAGATGAGATTCAGGAACTACTGGAAGAGTTCACTGACATCATAGTGGATGAATTACCTCATTCGTTGCCACCGATGAGGAGTATGAGTCATCATATTGACCTCATACCAGGAGCCAGTTTTCCGAACAAAGAAGCGTACAGGTTGACGCCGCAAGAAAATGAAGAGGTTAAGAAGCAGGTCCAGGAGTTGATGGACAAAGGATTAGTGAGAGAAATCTTGAGTCCATGTGTTGTTCCAATAGTACTCAGTCCAAAGAAGGATGGAGGCTAGAGAATGTGTACCGATTCAAGGGCGATCAAAAAGATAACCATTAGGTACAGATTTCCATTACCGAGAATGGATGATCTGATGGATTTCTTAAGCGGGGCAAGATACTTTTCAAAGATTGATTTGAAGAGTGGATATCACCAGATTCGCATGAGAGAAGGCAATGAGTGGAAGACAACCTTCAAAACCAACGAAGGTTTGTATGAATGGATTGTTATGTCGTTTGGCTTGACGAATGCGCCGAGTACCTTTATGAGGTTGATGAATGAACTCATGAGGGAATTCATCAGGAAATTTGTCATTGTTTATTTGGATGACATACTGATTTACAGTAAATCAGAGGTTGAACATCTAAAGCATTTGGCCATTGTGATGAAGAAGATACAATAGGAGAAGTTGTTGATCAATATGAAGAAGTCCTCATTTATGAAGACAGAGCTCATTTATCTAGGTTTTGTTATTTCGGCGAATGAATTGAGGATGGATCCGGATAAGGTAGAAGTGATCAAGAATTAGCCATCACCGAGAAACATTTTTGAGGTGAGACGTTTTCATGGTTTAACTAGTTTCTACCGGAAGTTCATCAGGAATTTCAGTGGAATCAGTGCAGCGATGATGGATACAGTGAAGAAGCGGCATAAATATTTTCATTGGACAGCCGAGGTTGAGAAGAGATTCAATCTATTGAAGCGGAAGATCACGGAGCAACCAGTGTTGGTGTTGCCGGATTTCCAGAAAAAATTTCAGGTGAAATGCGATGCAAGCGGGTTTTCCATAGGAGCGGTCTTGAGTCAGGAAGACAGACCGATTGCATATTTCAGCGAGAAGTTGGATGAAGTGAAACTGAAATACTCCACGTATGATAAGGAATTCTATGCTATCATACAGACATTGAAGAAGTGGAGGCATTACTTGATCCTGAAAGAATTTGTTTTATATAGTGATAACCATGCATTACAGTTTGTGACTCAACATGAGAAGTTGAATCAGAAGCATGCCGAATGGGTGGAGTTTATGCAGAATTTCACATTTGTGATTAAGCATATTTCGGGTACTGCTAACAAAGTGGCTGATGATTTGAGCAGGAAGTGTTTGTTGTTGCAGGAATTCCAAGTCAGAACCTTGGGTTTTGAAAATCTCAGGGACATGTACGCAGGTGATGAAGATTTTGGAGAAGCGTATGAAGCAGCTGAGAATCCAGTTCTCAGGGATAGGAGCCCTTGGATAGATTATATGATCTAGGAAGGCTTGTTGTTTAGAGGCAATCAACTGTGTATTTTGAAATGCTCCATGAGGGAGAACTTGTTAAAGGATAAACACCGTGGAGGATTGGCAGGACATTTTGGCCATGACAAGACATTCGCGAAGTTGATTGAATCATATTTTTGGCCGGGGATGCGAGAAGATGTCAAGAGGTTTGTGGAAAGATGTAGAGTTTTCCAGTATTCGAAGGGGAGAAAGAAGAATGCAGGTTTTTATCAGCCATTCCCCATACCAGAGAGGCCGTGGGAGGAGATAAGCATGGATTTTGTATTGGGGTTGCCAAAGACACAAAGAGGTGTTGAATCAATCTTTGTGGTCGTGGACAGGTTTTCTAAGATGGAACACTTCATTCCATGCCAGAAAACCACTGATGCGACTCATATCGCAAATCTATTTTTCGAGGAGGTCATTCGACTTCATGGATTTCCAAAAAGTATAGTTTCAGACAGGGACACAAAATTCATAGGGCATTTTTGGAGGACCTTATGGAAGAAGCTAGGAACTAACTTGGCATTTAGTTCTTCTTATCATCCTCAGACAGATGGACATATGGAAGTGGTCAATAGGAGTCTGGGAGACTTGCTGAGAAGCTTGGTGACAGAACACCATAGCAGTTGGGACCACATATTGCCACAGGCAGAGTTTGCATACAATGATTCAGTGAACAGGAGCACAGGGAAAAGTCCATTTCAGGTTGTATATGGGATGCAGCCGAGAGGAGTGTCTGAATTGCGAGATTCAGAACTGACTGCTACTAGCAGTGCTAGTGCAGAAGCATTCGCTGAAGTGATGAGAGAACTTCACAGCAGGGTGAAAGAGAAGTTGCTGAAAACAAGTCAGGAGTACAAACGCAGGGCAGATTAACATCAGAGACAACTTCGGTTTGAAGTTGGAGATCTAGTTCTGGCACACTTGAGGAAGGAAAGGTTCCCAAGGGGAACATACAATAAGCTGAAAATGAAGAAAATCGAGCCATGTAAGGTCTTGAGAAAGTTTGGAGAAAATTCTTCTGAGATTGAGTTGCCAGATGGCATCGAAATATCCCCGATATTGAATATCGCAGATTTATATCCATACACGACTGGGGAAGTAGAAACTGGAACTGAGGAGCCAGTGATCCAGTGGATGAAACAATTGCTAGTTGCAGAGAAGCTGCAGATGGAATCCATACTGGACAAGAGAGTGGGTAGGAAGACCAGGATAAATTAATACCTCGAGTATCTGGTCAAATGGAAGGGCCATCCAGTGGAAGATGCCAGTTGGGAGACTGAAGCGGAGATACGGAAGCATGGGCAGACTATGCAAGAGCTCATGGACAGGAGCCCATGAAAGTTTTCAAGCCGAGGAGTATGATACAGGAGCATCGCCAGCACATCAAGCGAGCCAACGCGAAAGCAGAGGACAGCTGGACAAGCCAACACAAATTTTTGAAAATTCTTTGGAATTGTTGCGCAAATCTTAAATGAGTCATTTAAGAGGAGGCACCTTTGTATATTGTAATGGACCTTGAGCGGATAGCTCTCGTCCTTAGGTAGATAGACGACATTAAATGTAGTTAATGCTGGTAGATAGGAATTTAATTCTAGATTTGATAGCCCAGAGTCCGAGAGGGAAAACTGATATAGACACCCTCATTATATCATTGTAACATTAGCATTCAGAAGAAGCAGAAGAGCAAGCAGAGAATAGTGTATGAAGAACACCCATGTACATAAATTTGAATTAATAGAAGAAAGATTTGATTCAAATTCATGGTTTGTGTTGTTTCTCTGTGTATTGATGTTATGCTCATGAATGTTTGGTTCTTGTTATACATTTTCTTTTATATGCTGTGTATGTGATTTCATGGTTGAATTGAAGTCTGGAGGGAACAAGGAATTAGTTTCAATTGTTTCTCTAATTTGAGCCAGAGAATTCTTGCAAGGAGTGCAGTTGAATCGTCCGCAAGGGGTGTGTTAACAGAAGGGTTCAATTAGAGATAAATTTTGTTCTCATCCATCCCAGAAGTGCAGTTGGGCACAATGTCGTGCTAGGAGTGCGCAGGCCAGGGAGAAGTCTCAGAGTTGCGATTCTGAACGAAGCATCGAAAGACTGTTGCTGTAGGCGTGCACAGGGTCGAGAGACTTCATCACTCAGTCGAGGTTGAAGGGTTGCCGCAAGGAGTGCGTGCAATAAGATTTCCAAGAAGACTGAATTCGTGGAAAAGCTTAGGAGGAGTAGGCCTTCGAATTCACTGAAGGATAAGCGCAGAGAAGCTGCTATTGAAATCCTGAGGGAAGCGTCGCATGTTGGGGAGCAGGTGAACGAGTCCCGTGGGAGACACTTCTTCATTTCGTGGATTCACAAAAGGAAGAGTGGACGATCGAAATCCTTTGGGGAGTTTTTGCGAAGTTCCGTGGAGTGTTGGATCTCACAGAGGTGCAGGGAGGTTACAACGTAAGTGTGGAAGAGGTTCGAAGCTCAGTGGGGAGTAGAGTTGTCGATCCGAGTCAGAAGGAGCCGTTGGATCTACACGAAGTATCGTGTATCGGAAAATCGCAAGTCGAGAGTCCAAATTTTTGCAACGAGAATTGCGATATCGCGATCCGCAATATAATGATAGGCTCAGAACCGTCCATCGTGTGGAACACGTGCCAGGGGATCTCGGGAAGTCGAGGTTCGGAGAATCGGGGTTTCTGAGAACAGGAAACACTGGTCGCTTGAAATTACGAAACGCGATATCCCGACGGAAGGTTCGTGGGGCCACAGTCAGGGTTAGTGGAAGACACGTGGTATATCATATCGAGGATCGGGGGAAGGTAAGTCCTGAATCCTTTGGCATTAGGATTCACGATCCCATGATTTCTGAAATCCCGATCGAAGCGACGGGGTGTGGAAAGGTCAATTCACACGTGCGCATCGGAGATTCGGTGCATCGGGTATCGGGAGTCGACAATTCAAAGTGCATGACATCATGAGTTGTGAAATCGTGATAGAGCAGAAGTCCCGATAGGTACGGGAAGAGGTCAGCGTTGACTTATCATCTGGTCTCGGGGATTCGAGAGCCCCGTGATCAGCCGAAGACTCGCGAAGCTGCGAGTTCCGATTTCTCGACAAGTGAACAAAGGGGAGTCGCGCTGAAGAAAATCTGTGGGGTGCATATTTCCTGATAGGGAAATAGAAGAACCTTGGAGTTCTTCGGGTTGAGAAGAAGAAGATCCTATGAGAGAGGACGTGCTCCGAGGAGTGCGGCTGCGTCATCAAATATCATGTCATCATAATGTGATGCAAATATCCTGTCGTCGCAATGTGATGAACTTAGCCCCTTCATCGCAACCTAGCGAAAATAACCATATTGTCGCAATGTGATAAACATAGCGTCATCATCATAATGTCAAGAACATAACCTCATTGCCGCCATGTGACGCAAATATCAAGTTGTCATAATCTGATAAACAATTCCAAATGTCACTACTTGAATGTCATGGTCACTTATGGAAAATAACTGTGAAACATGGTTATCCATTGTTAGCCATGGTAAACCATAGTCAATCATGGTCATGGTCAACCAAGTTCAACCATATAGTGAATATCATCCATAGTGAAGGTCAACCATAGTGAAGGTCTACAGAAGTTAACCATTGTCATCATCAACCATAATTAACCATGATCATGGTAATCCAAGGTCAACCACAATTAACCATGGCCATGGTCAACCATAATTATCCATGGTCATGGTCAACCAAGGTCATAGTCAACCATAATTAACGATGTCAACCATAGTCTTCCTTTCATTCCCAAAGAATAGCAAGGTCTAGCAAATTTTGCCATGGTCGTGGTCATTGTCATGGTCAACCATAACAAACCATTGTCATGATCAATTATAATCAATCATGGTCATTTTCAATTAATGTATTAATACTTTAATAATGTATTACTTTATGTATTTATTAATGGATTTAATGTATTA
>ML783854.1:1023846-1035558 GCA_009831015.1 Picea engelmannii | reverse complement strand
CTTGGATCTTTGAGACCCACTTCTGCTACCTCTCACTGAGGTCTTTCTAGTCAAGGAAATACTTGAGACTGTTATGATCAGTCTTCACTACAAACCTGTTGCCAACCAGATACTGCCTGAATTTGGTTAAAGCATGCATGATCGCTAGCATCTCCTTGTCGTAAATAGGATGGAGTCTCTCCGACTCGTCGAGCTTCCTGCTCTCAAACACAATGGGGTGGGCCCCCTGCATCAAGATTGCTCCAATCCCCACCCCTGATGCGTCGCACTCTAAGACGAATGGCTGAGAAAAATCTGGGAGGGCTAGAACAGGGCATGTGCTCATAACCTCCTTCATTTTGTTGAATGTCTGCTATGATTCCTTTGTCCAATGAAAAGCACCCTTCTTTGTCAAGTCTGTGAGTGGTGCTCCCAATTGTGAAAAACCCTTGACAAACCGCCTGTAGTAACTGCATAACCCAAAGAATCCTCTCAGCTCCGTGAGATTCTTGGGCGTTGGCCAATCCACAATGGCTCTGATCGTTTCCTGGTGAACCTGTACTCCCTGCCCACTGATGATATGCCCTAAGTACAGTAGTTTCCTCATGCCAAATTCACATTTGGATTCCTTGGCATATAAAGACTGGGCCTTCATAATATCCAAGACCTTCCCCAAGTGTGCTAAATGCTCATCCCATGTCTTGTTGTAGATCAATATATCGTCGAAGAATACCAGAAGGTACTTCCTCAACTGTCCTCTAAAGATATGGTTCATGCAAGACTGGAAAGTGGCTGGTGTGTTGGTCAGTCCAAACGGCATGACCAAGAACTCAAAATGTCCAAAATGGCATCGGAATGTTGTCTTCTCAATATCCTGCTCCCTGATGCTGATCTGATGGTATCCTGAACATAGATCAATCTTACTGAAGAACATTGCCCCATGTAACTCATCCATCAGCTCATCTATGCGTGGAATGGGGTAACGATTCTTGATCGTTTTCTTGTTGAGCGTTCTGTAATCGATGCACATCTGTAATGTGCCATCCTTCTTCAGTACCAGTACTACTGAAGATACAAAAGGACTCCTACTGGGCCTGATATGACCCATAGCGAGCAATTCTTTGATTGCTTTCTCAATTTCGTCCTTAAATTTCTTGGGGTGTCTATAGGGTGATGTCATCATCGGTGTAGCCCCTGCCTCCAACTCAATCATGTGCTCAAAACCCCTGTCTGGCGGTCTCCTTGGTGGTATCGGCCCAAATACTGGCTCATAACGTCCCAAAAGCTCTCTGATCTGTGGATGGTACTGCTCCCGACCCTCTGAGTCTTTTCGCGTGGTGATCCAACACTCTGTTGCGTAAGCCACATCACCATGACGAAAAATCCGCTCCATCCTCTTTGTCGATACTGCTCGAGGTGCCCCTGTAGACATGCCTCTCAGCACAACTCTCGATCCACTGGCATTTCTGAAGCTCATGGTCAACGTCTGATAGTTGAACCCAATCTCCCCCAATGAATATAACCACTGTACTACCAACACGGCATCCGTATCTGATAGGTCAACTACATAGAATGTGTCAGTCAGGGTGTAGTTGTCCAATTTGACCTCTAGGTCAGGGATCATGTCCAAGCATGTCATCGTGTATCCATCAGCCACTGCCACATGGAATCCCTCAAACTCCTCTGTGTGTAACCCCTCCTGGCTACCAAGGATGCATCTATGAAGTTGTGGGTGGCCCCACCATCAACTAAAGTTGTCATGCGTTGCCCTTGTACAAGGCCCTTGAGCCTGAGAGTATTGTACCTGGGTATTCCTGAAAGGGTGGCTATGGTTCCCCCTTTCACCTCTCTACGAGGTTTGGCCTCCTCCTGGGGTTGGGCCCTTGTCGGTAACTGAGGTTTCTTCGGCTGCTGCTCTGGCTCATGTGTGGTCTCAGTCTTTGAATCACTATATGTCGGTGCCTGAATATCCTCATCCTCCTCCTCACTGCCTGATTCCACTTCAATATAGTGGATCTGTCCCTTCCCCATGCATCTATGCCTGGGGACCCAAGGATCTCTGCAGGAGAAGCAAAGCTTCTTCCTCATCAACTCCCGTCGTGTATCATCATCCAACTTGGTCTTGCCCTTCCATTCCCTTGGAAGATTCTTCGGATCCTTGTCTCTCTGTGGTACAAAGGGTTTATTGAAAGGTTTAGTTTTTGGCACCGAATCAGCCAAAT
Organism: Picea engelmannii; assembly: GCA_009831015.1. NCBI lineage: Eukaryota > Viridiplantae > Streptophyta > Pinopsida > Pinales > Pinaceae > Picea > Picea engelmannii. The sequence continues at coordinate 1,033,357 of ML783854.1, read as the reverse complement.
CTCTAGTGCGTCGGATGGCATCCTGCAAGGAATGAGGTCGGTATGCCTTTACCCAACCTCTCAAGGGTTCTGTGAATAGCATGACCAATCGCGGCTCAGATATGTCTGTCACTGCCACTGCTACTCTCTGAAACTCCGAGATGAATGCCTCTGCTGTGCCAGTTTGACTCAACTGGGCTAAATCTCTGAAGTGGATCTCCGGATCCCTCCTATCAAATCTATCCATGAGTCTCTCTGTGAACTCTCTGTAGGAGGTGATGTGATTGTGACCCAATGTTACTAATCCATGATACCACCACTCGTGTGCCTCACCCTCCAAATGTAGGGTGGCGAAACTGATGGCCTCTGCCTCGGTCATCTGGTTGAGCTTGTAGTAGGTATCTAGTTTCTATACCCAAGCTCTGGCGGTGCATCTGGATGATCCGTCAAAAGAAGGTATGGTGAGTTTACCAACTTTTCGGATGAAGTCAATGTTATGCCCTTGCTGCTGTTGTTGCCCTCCCCTCTGTGGCTCTCTAGGACGGTTCCTGAGTCTGAGTCCACAATACTCGACTAAGGTCATGTCCTTATGAAAATCATGGCCCAAGGCCGCATACTCTCTCTGATACCCTGCAATGTCCTCTGTATGTGTGGGCGGTCTCTGTGCTATCGGTATCTGATCTGCTACCGAGGTTGCCCTCTGGAAACTGGGAAACAACGGACATGGAATCCTACTCGCAGAGGTACACGTGCGAGTGGGTGACTGGGGTCTACTGCCTGGCCCTGAGTTCCCATGCGCTGCATGTGGGCCTTGTGCGCCCGGAATGTCTACCATAGCCAGTCTATCCGCTACCTGAGCCAAAGACTGAGACATGGTCCGTTGGCTAGCTAGCATGTCACTGATAATCTGCATGAAGGCTACGTCGGGATCCATAGGGGCCTTACCACTGCCCTCTGGTCGTTCATACCTGTCACCTAGCCTCTTCTCTGCTTCGCGGTCAGCCTCGCACTCTGCTCATCACTCTGCTTCTCTAAGTGCCTCTTCCTCTTCCTCTGAACTGGGAGGGAAGGGAGGAAAGTTAGGCCTGTCCCTTCTTCCCCTGCGCCTATTGTAAGTGACATATTCGTCACCTTTGTGCTCACGGCTATCTGGTTCTTCTGCTGGATTCATGGTCTTTAGTCACAGGCTGGCAGGACTAAAGCTCTGATACCACTGAAATATCCTCGATCCCACTGATCAAGATATTTGTTGTTGTTTTAATGCTTTGTCTTGCAGATCTGATACACTGGGGGTTTCTAGATGCGTTTTAGCCATGTGTTTGAGATATTCTTTGGTTACTATGGTTGCATGTTGGTTATTGCAGGTGCATGTTGGTTATTACATGTGCATGTTGCATATTTAAGGTTTAACAAGCATATAAAGGATGCATGCAAGAGTAGAGAATGTCAGCTACTCAATATCATGAATAATAACGGTTCAAGCATGGAAATACAATAGCCTACTGGAAATATAGAATCTAAACGTCAGTCAGATCTCCTGGATCCGTATTGGAATACAATCAAATAACATAAAAATACCCATGATCAGAAGATGATAGCAGATCTGATGCATGCACGGATAGATCGGCAAAAATGTGCGATTCCGGAGAAGTACGGTAACCGCTACCAGCTGGAAAAATCGACCGGAAGAATCTACCGTCAGAATGTGCTCGAAACTGCTCCAATAGAAGCGCCCTAGTCACTATACTGGAATGGATGTCTGTCAGAACTCGGATCTGACCTCTGCGGCACTGGATCTGAACCCCTGGGGGGTTTGCGCCCCTCTTGGGACACTGAATGCGCCCCAAAAGATTCCACCAACGGAATCTACTGCTATATGGCTCAAAACGATCGTCTCGTCAGATGATGAAATGGGTCGGAAGGGTTTGTCCGGATCTGCTCTGGAACTCTGCATGCAACGCCAAATGTTTGTCCGGAATAACTGCGCCCTGAATGGCTGGATGAATCGATCTGCAAGATTCCACCGTCGGAATCTGATGATAGATGGCTCAATAGAAGCGCCCTGGCTGGATCTCCAATGGGTCAGAACGAAACTGCAATCGGGACACAGGTCTATTGCAGATCTCTGAATCCTCAAACTAGCTTGCGCCCTCCTTGGCTGAGTTGCGCACTCCACAATGGATACTCCTGAAACGTACTGTGAAATACCTGGATGGTATCTCCGATGGGCTAGGGTGTGTCTCTCAACACCGAAACCGATCAATGGTGGTGGTTTCCTCCAGAAATCCACAAAACAGTAAGGTCGGCTCTCCTCCTCCTCTCAGAACTCTCAACATCAAATCATAACAATGCATAATGAGGAATTAGGTCAAATTCCTCCCTTTATACCTTTCCCGATCTAATTCTTCATTGACCTCACTTAAGTTAGGCGCCTTTCCTCCTAAAGTGATTTATTTGTCAATTAAGTTGCCCCTTAACACCTTTTCATTCTAATTCTTCGTTGACTTAGGCTTAAGTGACTTTTCCTAAGTATTTCGGCTTAATTCATCGTTTAGCCGTCAATTCCTCCTTATTTCTCCATCTTGTTCCCTATTTGTGCCTGACTATAGTCTACGGGAACATATAGACTACTAAGTCACTCCCTGTTGGCCTACTCTTGGGAACGGGACATCACATCACCATCAAATTCGTGGAGATTTACACACACAACCGTCTTTGCAGTCATTTTCAGACCTATGATGAATGTTTAGGTGGTAGCTTCTTGTTATCATCAGAAAGTGAATCCATGGCGCTCCAGAAGACCGTATCAACGAATCTCTTCTCCTCTTTAACATTCAAATCCAATCTTTGTCATTTGCATAGCCAGAACTGGGTCATAGTATCGTTGCATTGTCATTTTAGCAATCTTGAAAACGTCACTTTCTTCACTAGCATCAACGGGGATAGAGATTGAGTTGCTTAAACCAGAACCAGCTTCAGATCTGCTGCCATTTTCATTTACATTTGCTGAAGTTGTGAACCCCGGGTTATCCTTTGATACTCCCTTATCTGGAGACAAAATTGTTCAACTCAATGCCCCTTTCTGCTGCCAATAATGTCGTGCTTGCCCTTTCATAGGTTTATAGTCAAAATTTTACAACCTCAAGGCACCAAACAATTAGTGAGATATCCCTGTGCAGACTAAGGGGGTAACAAGACTCATAGTCTAGAATCCATCTATGCAAGTACACACCCCTAGGGCTCATGAAATAGTGACTATTTCTAAAAGATTAAGTTGTGATCCTCTTTGAATTCAAATGGGAAGGTATGGAATCCTCCTCCACAGAAGAAGTATGACAGTGTAAGCTTGAATAGAGCCGTCTAATTCTTTTGCATCCATTGATCCATGGCCCGAGGCTATGGCCAAAGACCAGTGAACTTGTTATTTTTCTAAATAAACAAGAAAGCTTGCAAACATGACTAGAAATGAATTCAACGAACTCATGTAAAAGATATGCTTTATTATCATGAAGTCAGTTGAGACAATGGGGTTGACCCCCTTTTATGTCAAATGGCTAGGTCGCTGTGCTACTAGTACAATGTAACTTCCGTATTTAAATACTATCTAACTATCATTTTATTAGTCACTTATACGAACACAGCTTTATTACATCAAGTAAGCCTTATATTCTAACACCCCCTCTTAAGGCTTACGGTACTGAAAGCAAAAAACATACTAACTGAAGATAAAACACATTGACTGAAAGCTAAAATATCAGAACCAAACATTCTTCCGAAGCTTCTTCTTTGGAGAACAGTTCTTGGACCAGGTAGAGCTCCATCAAGCTGCCTCGTAACCCTTGTAGAGATGTAGCTCCTAAGTAGAATTCCCAAGCTCCTGGATTCCACCTTCCCAAATTCTCAAATTACAAATCTCCTGAATTATTGGACAACCATCCATAGTGCTCAATCTGATTGTCTCATGACCCTCATAAGGGTATAATTCCTAAGATTCACAAACTCCCGCACTATTTGTAGTCTGGACAGCCATCCATACTGAGCTATATCTACATTAGATCCCTTCCTGTCTTCAAAGTGTGAGCTTCTTAAATCATGAAAGCATCATCTGGTTTTATTGTCCTCTGTTCCATTCAGGCACAAGGTTAAAGGCTTCTCTTCTACATCAAAAAATGTTGATACAACGTTGAACATCAAATGTACCTACAGAAATATCTCCATCTGCCAAAGTCACTGAGGTACCTAACCAGGGTGTTCGCCTAGTTTTATAGGAAGATATTACGGATACAGGGTTTATCCATGGCAACCTTACATCTGCTAAAAATAAGCAATGGCAACCCTAACTGCTGAAACAAACACACTGTTGAAAAGCGATCTTGTCGGAAATAAAATAACTTATGAAACCAAAAAAACTGTCTCATCAGATGTTTTCTGGAATGAAGAACAAAAGTAAACCTTATTTATCTGCCCCCTCTTCTTCTGTTATATCGATTTATCTTGTTCAAATTCATAAATGTTTGTGCTTCCTCTTTAATACCTTCTGTTACTCAAATTTATATATTTGTGCTTCCTCTTTAATACCTTTGTCTTTGTCTTATTGGGATAAAGATTGTGTGTATATCAACACTTCTTAAACTAAAAATTTATGTCTGACTCTGTTGAGGATTTCTATAACTGAGAAATAATAGAGGAATTTCTTTAAAGAAAAAAAAAATTATATTTTTCCCTTTTCTACATTAATTTAAATTTGAGAGAAATAAATTCCTTTGAAAAACTGTCTCTAATTCTGAAAAAGGGGACTCTATCTTCTGTTCCTCAATAATAATTTGAATATGACACAAAAAAAAGTTTGTTCTACCTCTATTTGACTAAATGATGTCCAAATGCACTCATTGCCTGAGCATTTTCCTCTGTATGCACATGTGTTCTTCTATTGTTTGCATTCCAATAGGTATTGTTGCCGTCCTAATACACACTTGCAAACGTGAGCTAAGTCCGACTCACTTAGTGTGTCCTTGGAGGCACAATGCCTAGGTTCACAGCCCACGCTGTCACTTTGACCGGAACGTCTTCCGTCTAGGCTCACTCCTAGGGAAGCCAAGGGGGGTAGTCCCTAGTTTCTAGTTCAGTTTTAAAGTTAAGTTCTAGGAGTTGATTTTAGTTTGTTAAGGTTTGGGGGGATTCTGACCTAAGATGCTAAGGCAGCAATGCAAGATGCAAGGGTTAGAATGTTAAGCAAGCCTTTTCCTAGGGCAACTAAGACTAGTGCCTAAGATTGGGCAAGGGGTCAACTAAAGTTAAGGGTGATTTGTTACAAATATGATTACAAGATATACAAGAGAACACTTGAATCAAATATTGAGTACAAGATTTACAAGTAAAGAATACTAAGATACAATAAGCAAACTAACCACTTTAAGTATTTGTGTGCAGGATACAAGAAGATCAAAGCATCATCACATTTATGAGATTATCATCAACACATCTACAAAGAAGACTTAGAGATTTTAAGCACAAGTATTATGAAGATGATGAAGATTACCCACTCTTAGTTATTAAACCCACAAAGTATTTAGATGTTTTAGCCCATGGTTGGATTATTAAAGGTTTCTTAAGATTATCAAGTTTTAATTACCTTTATTAAGATTTTCACCAAAGCCTCCTCCTCCTATTGCCAAATGGCTATTGGATGCTTAAGATAGTATAGCAACAAGGCTAACCCTAGCTGTCACAATCAGCCCAAAGCATTGAGTTTTTACGGAAAGGACACTCCTTTGTGCCGTGAGACCGTCCCCGGCCTATCACCATCCGTTGCCCTCCTCAATACCCGTTTTAGATAGTGAAGATGGTGGTCTAAGGTACCCTAAAGAGTCTATTAAGTTGATATGTGAATTAGGTAGACTTTTAGGTGTATTTTAGAGTGTTTTAATGATTTTATGACACTTTTAAAATGTGATTTAGTGCTATGGCGGAAACTTACTTATGCTTAAATGTGTTGCTTAAGATTATGAAATGAAAGGCATTAACACATATAAGTTATGTGAGAGCAAATTACTTAGTGAACCAATATGTAGCTTGCAAAGTAAAGAAGAAAAACCACAAGGGCAAAAACAACTTGCCAACAAGATGAAAAGAGATGAGCACACTTATCTTATGTTGATTTAGAACATTGAGAAACAAGATTTAAGTGTTTGTCTACACTATCAACTCAACCATAAGAATTACTTCAAGTGTGTTGGCAAATGGCCTTAAGATTAATGCATAAAAGAAAAAACACCATTCACTTAACTTATTGAAGCATTTAAACATTTAGGGTTAGATTTAAGCATGTAAAGTAAAGATTAAACTTTAAGGAGCTTAAGCATGCAAATAGATCTAGCTAAGTTGATTATGCCCAATAGGCTTAAGCTANAGAACTATTGTGTATGAGATCTAGATCTAGAATATATCAAAACATCAAGCACTTAGATCAATAACACAAATTAAACCCTAACCTTACCTTTCGGGTATTCCTCTCCCAATAGGTAGGCAATTATTAGATTTAGAGAATGCTTGAAAGAGAAAAGGAAAGAAGAAAGAGAGAGAGGCAAGCAAGAGAAAGAAGAAAGAGAGGCAAGCAAACAAGGGAAGTAAGAAGCTCACTAACCCTACGTCCTAGCTTAGGAAAGTGATTTTGAGATGAAATATTCTAAGCTAGATCTAGATCCAAGCTCACACTTGGGAGGTAGTCCGTACCAATCCTTCTCCCAAGCTATAAGCTACTAAAATCAAAAAGAAATGAAGGAGAATAAGCACAAGAAGCTAGAGAAAGAGAAAGAAGGTTGAGAAATAGCTATGAATCCCTTTGGGGGGTCTTTGAGTGTTGTGTGGATGCCTTTGGGTAGCCAAAACCCCTCTCAACTAGATCTGAACCTGCAAAAACCAACAAGGTATCCTTGCTAGAAATGCTACACACAACAAGCAAAGTGAAGAAAAACTTTTGTCTTTTTAGGGCAAAATTTTTTCTTAAGAAAAATTGATAAAATTTGATATAAATGACCTATCTTGCTAAGTTAAACTAGCTGAAATATATGTGAAAGTGAACAGCAAATAGAAGAAGAGTGAAGGGTGTGAAATCTTGGAGTTTGTATGTGTTTCAAGGGAAGAATCTTCCTCGGTGCATTCCCAAAGAAACCCTTGAAGTTAAACCTGCAAAACTTGAAAGGTGATGTGCATACAAGAGATAATATGTTGCATATACTAACAAGATGACATTTCAATCCTATCTAGCAAAACAAGATATATAGATCTACAAGCATGTGCATTAATATATCTACCCAAGTAACATTTTACCTAAGATCCAATGTGTGCAATCACCAAACAAATTTGAACAACTTTACCTCATGTGTATGGCAAGAAAAAGCATGTCCATAACTCTTCCAATAGTCCTCCAAAGTTTTCTCTTTATTACTCAAGAAAAGGATCTTGGAGAAAACTATCTCCAAAACCCTAAGAGCCAAAGAATGGAAATGATGGAAAGAGAGAGAGAGAGAGAGAGAAATCAAGTAGCATAACATTAGCTCAAGATATGGTGAGTTGGGAATGAGGAAAGGGATTTATTTATACTTGGAGAGGCAAACCTACCTCTCTTGGATCAATGCCAAGTCTCCACCACCAAGCAAAAGAGTAGATCTCAAGACTAACGCACACCATCTAGAGTTTAGATCATAGATCTAGGGTGTAGATGGGTGTGGAAAATGTTGGGATCACACAAAAGTGTAGTGAGAGGCTATGGGATACGTGCCAAGGGAAAGGAGAGAGTTAAATAATTTTTTAAAAATTATTTTGGATTTTTCCAAGTGGGGGGAAGCTTAACTCTCCTAGGAGGGCGCACCACTTGGGGGAGATCACATGGATCAAGGATGAGGATGAGTGAGGGAGTGTTGGGATCAAGCAAAAAGGCAAGTGGGAGGCTAGGAAAGGCGTGTCAAAGGATATAATAAGTCTCCCCTTTATTTTTTCATTATTTTTTTACTTTTTGGAGACTTTCTAGAAGGGAGGCACACCCCTCTAGGCAAGGTGACGTTTTTACTTAATGGCTAGGTGGGGGGGTGATGTGAGGGTTGGAAAAGGCTAGGAAAGGTTAGGAAAAATCTCTCTCACATTTATCCATCTTTACATCATCCTTTTAGCTCATTTTTAAAAATTACATTTTTGCCATGTTTGGACTTTAGCAATTAAAATTGTTGTTTTTGACTAACTGACACTCCGAGTGGACAAACCCATAGCAAAAGTTCTCCGACTGAGATGAAACTTGGTCCATGGATGTGGGGGTTGTTATTCCATTTCTTTTGAGCACAAATACCCCTATCAAAAGTCCAAGGACCTAGTTTTTACAATTTTTGCTCAAGAATAATTAATTAATCAAATAATTAAACCTCCAAACTTAGGGAAATTTAATTAAAAAGTAATTAATTAAAAAAAACTATACTAGACTTGACGGAATTCTGCGAAACCTTCTAAGATGTCTTGCATGGTCATTTACAATGATTCTCTAAAATAGTTACCAAACGATAAGGCCACTAGAATGTCGTTCACCACTTTAGAGGAATTATTGCAAGTGTGAGGGAAAAACTCAAGGGAAATCAATAAGGCTGAAAAGCCCAATTGATAAACTGAGGATAATACAAAATTAAAATACAAAGAAGGGTTAGAGATACGTTACAACCACCCATGCAATGGATGAAATGATGCCACAAGTGTCTGAAACATCCTTGTCCAGGATAACTCACAGAAGACCCCTTCCCAAGTTTTATCAACTTAGAACTTTTGGTGCGGAAGAACCAGCCAGACTTCATGCTCCTTCCTTCCTTCAACCAAACACTGGAATATGACAAGCCGTGTAAACTCTGAATACTTTGTTGCTCATGACTGTCAAGGTGGGAGGCCAACCAATACTCATAATGATATGACATCGTTAAACTGAAGTTGCCTTCCATTTCCACATAATTCTGCATTAACTCATCTTCTGGTTGAAAGGTTGAAAAAGAACATACCATGAGAACCATCATGTTGTTTTCTTCAAGATTTTCAAAGTTACCCTTCAAAAAGATTGGTTCCTCGAGAGGAGGGTGGGGACTTGAATCATCTAGATATTCAACATTTTCAAACTCAAGTTCTTTTATTTCCTCAAGATGAATGATTGGCTCATCCATGGATTCATCCGGAATTTCCCAATGAACTTCCTTATCTTTTTCATTATCAAGCTCAAGTTCAAGGGGGTCCAGATATTCAACATAAGTTTCATCTTTTGCAAGGCGAGCCTCCATGATATCTAGTTGTAAGTTCATGGCTTCAAACTATTTGTTATGGGCAATCTGTATGGCCTCACACTGTTTTGCATGGGCAATCTACATGTTCAGAATTATTTCTTTAAGCTCCTTAATGGGATCTGGTGGAGTATCTTCCTCCATGTCTGAACTGATTGTGTCCATATCTTGAAGGTTCTTTCCCTTCCATCTTTCCATAAAATCATCAACCAATTCATGTGGAAACA
>ML783854.1:987332-1018505 GCA_009831015.1 Picea engelmannii | reverse complement strand
CCCCCCCCTCCTCATTTTCACATCTATTCTCACAGCAACTCTATTATGCCAAAATCTCTTCCATCTCTCTCTCATCTCTCCCTCATTCTCTCCCATTTTCTCTCATGATTCTTGGTGCCATTGGGCAAATCTTTTCTTCTGTAATAAAATAGAAGCTTTGGAGGATTTCTTGTGTCTCTTGGAGTATTCTTGGAGCCATTGTTTGTTGTGTATAAGGTAATATTGTTGCAATCTATTTCTTTTGCATTTCTTTGCTTGCATTTTACTTGAAGACCCAAGCAAAATATTTTGCTTGGGATAGATTAGTAGTAGTCTTACTATTAATCTTTGTGAGTTGTCTCTAATTAATTTGGAAAGTATTTTGCAAGTTGTTAGATCACTCTCACCTTCTTTTGTATTTTGTAGCAAGGGTTTACAAAAATCTACAGGTTACCAAGGCTTGGAGGAGTGGATTTCAGATCTAGAAATCCATCTTTTTCAGCCATCCAAAGGTCTTCTATTTTCTGTTGTTATTTTCAGCCATTTATATATCAGTTTTAGCTTTATTTCCTTAAAAATCTACAATCTAATCTTTCAATTTTATGTTCAGAAATTTTTGTCTAATTATTTATGTTTATTATTACAATCTGAAATAATTTTTTCCAAGTCATTTTAGCAATTTCCAGCAAGAATATCTTGCTGTTTTTTGTAGGTTTGAAGAGGATTTCTACATCTTTTTGGCCCCAAGACACTCAAGGAGACATCCAAGGGTCTTGGTACCAAACCCTCTTTTGTACTTCACTTTCTAAACAATTGTAAGCAGCCCAAGAGAGTCTCTTTGGGCTTGCATTCTCTCCACTTTAATTTCTATTCTGTAAAGTCTAAATAATCTTTGTATTTTTGCCCACACCTTGCAAAGAGATTGGCTATGCCATCCATGCAATATCATGAAGGCTAGGTTTAAATTTAATTTTCTACGTTTCTTTAATTTTACCCACCTTGGCCAAAACCGTAGGCTTGTCCTCCATCTTGTGTCATTGTTGTAAGGTTGTACTTTATTTTTCAAGTCATTTAAAATTTATTTTGCCCACACCTTGCAAAGACATTGGCCTAGCCATCCATGCAATATCGTGAAGGCTAGTGTAATTTCTTGTTTTGGAAAGTAATCAAATTTGGGCCCCGCCTTTGCCCCGTATTCCCTCCCCTTTCCACTTTGTGGATCTTGGGTAACTAAGAAAGGGCAAAGGATTGAGAAGCTAGACTAATTAGGCACCCAAATCCATATTGCGTCGACCACCAAAAAGGGTGACTTGGGAGGCTACAAGGGGTTGAAGTCAGGGACGGCCTCACGGCACTACATGTCCTCTTTGCTTGAGCGCCCAAGCATTCCGGATTTGACATGTGGAGCTAGGGAAGGACCTTATTTGTCCTTCTTCTTGATCACCCAGCACTTCCTTTTGGTTAAATGGATAGGGATTCAGGGTAGTCACATAGTTTAGGCTTGCATCTATCACACTTAATTTCCCTCTAATTCAAGAAAGACCTAAAATTTGATAAAATCAACGAACACAACTTTCACAACACTAGCATCTCAAGTTTATATTTCAAGCAATTTTACTGTCTAAGTTGTGTAATTTACTTTCCATGCGATTTTACTTTTCAAGCAAGTTACTTTTTCAAGCACTTTACTTTGAAGCAATTCTCTTGTGAATACTTGTTTAAAAGCATTATTTATTTCTAGCATTCTTTATTTATCTAAACATAATTTGTCTAAAGTTATTTCTCATTGTGGATATCTCATAATATCATTCCTTCTTGTATAATCGTACTTTTGTTGTATATCTCATTGACTCCATTGTGGTAATCTTTAGGCACCTGTTTAATTGTTGTTTTTTTAAATAAAGGGTTCTGCTTATCATTGAAAAAACTGCATCCTTGCATTTGTTGCCTTTCTTTGGATTGGGTTTCTTAACAAATTAACTTATTTAACTCCTAGATCATTAATCAAACTTCACATAGTTTAATAGGGTCTACCCCCCTTGGCTTCCCTAGGACTGAGCCTAGACGAAAGAAGTCTGGATCGAGGTGACAGTGGGTCTGGACTTAGGCTTGTGCCTCCAAGAACACACCAAGTGGGTTGGAGACTTCTCCACGTTTGTAGGTGTGTATAAGGACGGTAACAGTACCTACATTCTAAAAACTCGTGAAACATAGCTTTTTTTGCTCATTTTGAAGATGAAAAGAAAGGGATTGAAAGTAAAGGGTTTACTCACCGTTATCTTTCCCATAAAGGGGTAGACAGAGGGGATTCCTATAGATTTTTTTAAATGAAAGAAATAAGTAATATAGTATTTTTTAAATTCGTCGATATTTTTTTATATTCCCCAATATTTTTGATAATTTATTTACAAACCCTTGGCGATATATTCACCGACACGATACTGGCAACATTGCCAAAATTAGACATGCTTGCATCATAATTCACATGCAACTAAGGTGTCGTCCCAACAATCTGCATGGCATCGTGAATGTGACATTGCATGTAACTGAAACTGACATGCAACCACGCAACAACTATGCATGTTGCTAAAAATAGCATCATCAAACTCATATGTGACCAAGGAGCATGAGTATGGTATCAAATCCGACATACAAGCACTATGGGCCCCACCAGCTAAAAATAGAAATACTACGAAATCATATGCATGTCTTTGAAAATAGATCTCTAAGCTTATGTTGATGATGAACTAACACGAAATTAGTCCAAAATATCTAAAATCTCTTGAAATCATGAAATCCTTGGGGTATACTACCGAACTTGATAAGGATGAACAACAATTCTAGAAGTTATCACAAGGATTTTACAAGGTGCAATCGTGGGTGCCAACAATACCAATTGTTAGTACCTAGTGCACAACTAGCTCTTATTTCAATGGTTGGATCTCAAACTAAGATACCAAACATTTACCATATGCACAATGAAATTACCAACACAAATATAAGATCACCTAGCTTATTTTGTTAAGAATACACATGACATTCAATCAATGGGACTCTGAAATTTCAGGGTATCAGTGTATACCCTTCCAAATTCTTTATATTAGCAAAAAAGATCAATCAAACCATTAGGTATTTCTTTGACCATGTACACCAAAACAAATAATAGGTACATAACCGAATACTCCATGCAAGACCACATTATCTAATGCTTAAGAACACTTCATGGTTTTTCCACCGTGTACATATTTATACTCTTCAATTGCTTGCACAACAATTTTATTGTTAGGTTTCAGGGTTATAATAAAGTAACCAATTAAGATGACATATCATCAACCACCTAATTGAATCGAGATGTTTCATTCCTTCCATTGGTCATTGACCGTTGTGTTGACTTGTATCCTTGTCAGCACCTACAAGACATGTCAATGTCAATGGTCAATAGAAAAACATATTATAGTATGAATATATATGCTACACTTGTTGCAAGTTGTCTATTTACTTTGTAGCACTTAGCACATACATAGACAATGTCTAAGTCAAATATATGTGCAGTCATAGATTGTTCATTGTCGATGTTGATTTTTATGTTGATTCAATTAAATTAAAGTTGGTAGCATGCACTATAGTTGTTGTCAATTGAACACTTATTGCCAATAGCTGAATTTGATGACACAAATAAACAATGGTGTCAACATTTTATTTAAATAAGAACGTAAGTTGCATGAAACTTGGAAACAGGTATGGGTTTCGAAAATGAGAACAACTAGAAATGTGACCCCCCCAAAAAAAACGAGTACTTCAAGGAAAATGTGGTCTCTGTGTGTGTGTGATACATGCACAGGTACTATGACAAACCATCCCTACCGGACCTTCGGGATCTGCCCAGGGATGATCAGTCCCCTAGGATATAAAATCCTAACGGAGCTACCCGTTGTTGGTCAGGATACCATAATATCATCAGCATCACTTTCATTTTCGAGGGAGGTCCTTTTGGACAATACCAAGCTTGTCTCGGAAGTACTCAAACTTCACACGAGACAAAGGCTTAGTCAACACATCTGCAACCTACTCATATGTGCCAACATATTAGAGCTTTACAGCTCCCTTCTGCACCATATCACGAATTTAGTGGTACTGGATCTCTATGTGCTTCGACTTATCATGGAACACTGGGTTCTCTGTCATCTTTATACAACTCTAGTTATCACATAGAATCATGGTGGCTTCCATCTCCAGATCGAACAAACCTGTCAACAACTTCTGAAGCCATATGGCTTCACAACTGGCGGCACATGCTGCAATGTACTCTGCTTCTGCTGTGATGAGAGCAATATTGGATTGCTTCCTTCTTTGCCATGAAGTCATGGTTGACCCCAAACTGAAACAACATCCTGAAGTGCTCTTTCTGTCTTAAGCACTTCGAGCCCAATCTAAATCAGTATAATCATATAGTCTGAAGTCATGATCTCTAATATAACAGAGACCATAATTCAACGTACCCTCAAGGTATCTCATCACATGCTTTGCAGCTACAACGTGAACACGTCTGGGCTCTACCAGATACTAACTCAAGGTGTTCACAGCAAAGCATATATCTGGCCTGGTATTCGTCAGATACATCAACAAACCAATAATTTGTCTGTATAGAGTAGCATCAACCAACTCTGACAAAGTATCAACCAGGAGCTTCAAATTCGTTTCCATGGGTGTGGTCATGGCTTTACATTCCAACATGTCAAATCTCTTCAGTATTTCAACTACAAGCTTCCCTTGGTTAAGGAAGATCTTCTCTGGGCTCTGCCAAACTTCAAGACCTAAGAAATAATGCATCGAGCCTAGGTCTTTCATCTCAAATTCTGCAACAAGCTTCTTCTTGCAATCTGTGATGAGCTTTTCTTCTCCTATCAAGAATAAATCATCCACATATAGTAGCAATATAACTTGCTCATCATTCATAACCTTGAAGTAAAGGTTAGGATCAGCTTTACATTTGGTAAAGCCCAAGCTTGTCACGAAACTATCAATTCTGCCATACCAAGCTCTAGGAGCTTGCTTCAACCCGTACAGAGCTTTCTTCAACCTGCAGGCATGAGTCTGTCTATCATCAACTTCAAACCCTTGTGGTTGTATTATATACACTTCTTCTTCAATAACACCATTTAAGAAAGTTGTTTTCACATCCATCTGGTGCAACTTCCACTTCATTTTGGCTGCAAGAGCTATGATGTTTCTGATAGAAGTGTAACTGGCTAAAGGAGCAAATGTTTCTTCATAGTCAATACCTTCCTTTTGAGAAAATCCACGAGCCACAAATCATGCCTTATGTTTTTCTATACTTTTGTCTGTTGGATGAATGTTTTATTTTGTATATCCACTTGGAAGATACCACATCTTTGTTCTTTGGTTTGGGAATTACTTCCCACACATCATTCTTCATAATGGACTGGTATTCTTTTGTCATGGCGTCCATCCATTCTTTCCTTTGAACGGCTTCTTCAAAGCAAGTAGGTTCTTTCTCTATGAGATCACACATCAAGGCCATATAGTTGGAGAATGGCTTAGGCATCTTCCTTTGTCTCATGGTTCTTTCTGGGGCACCATACTTTTCTGCGTCCTGGATGAGTTCTCTAGCCCAGGATGGCTTTTCTTTGTGAGAGATAGTCATACGGGGAGGTTCTTGAGATTCTATCATATCATGATCTTCTGGAATCTCATCATCAAGGGTAACTGCAACTTCCTTTATAGGCTCTGCAACTCTGGGAGCTACAAGTTCTTCATATACTTCTTCAAGCTGGCATTTTCTTGATCTCTTAAGTGTTGCATCTTCATCAAAGGTTACATCTCTGTTGATCTCAATATGATGGTGTCCTGGTATGTAGATTTTGAAGGCCTTAGAGACCTCACAATACCCAACAAATATTTCTTTCTTTCCTGAAGGATCCAACTTAGTTCTCTTTTCTTTCAGAATGTGTGCAAATACTGGACAACCAAATATTTTGAGATGGCTTACTTATGGCTTCTTTCCAGTGAACATTTCTTTGGGGGTTTTGAATCCAAGTGCACTATGAGATAATCTGTTATGGACATATATTGTTGTTCTTGTTGCTTCAGCCCACAAGTGCATTGGAAGATCTTGATCATGAATCATAGTCTTTACTGCTTCCATAATCATTATATTCTTTCTTTCTGCTACACCATTTTGTTGAGGATTATAGGGAGTGGTGAGCTCCCTCTTAATCCCAACATCTCTACAAAAGTTTCCAAATTCTTTTGAAGTGTACTCTCCTCCATTGTCTGACCTGACTGTTATCGCACAGTTTGTAGCTGGGTCAAATGGCTGGAAGGTAGAGGCCAAACTGGCATAACAGGAACCTACCCCACCCAATGTCACCACAATGGGGAGGTTCTTTCTATTCAGGGAGGTTAGCCCAGGGGAGACGTCCCTAGTAACCTGGGGTTTTGAAGAGGCCAAAGTATAAAGGTCAAAGTAAAAGTTCCTCCTCACAAGTTACCACCAAGATCAGATAGTTCGGCTAAACAGCCAATAAAGAAGTGTATGCCCAAATGAGAACACCTGCCCGAAACAAGACAATAGCAAAAGAATATATGCAGGCTATAATTCAGTGGGTTAGTACTTCATATAACTATCTGACATCAATATGTAAGCAATTAGAACAATAGATATCAATGAGATCAACATTTATCAATATAGCAATGGAAAATATCAATTCATCAATAAATATTGAGATGAAGAAGCCAATAATGTATTTAATCAATCCTTTACTCAATAAATGCTCTTAACCATCATCTAATTGCTTATCAACAAAAAGGTGTTGCGTCAAGATGGAATAACCAAGTATGACGTCAGCCTAGTTAGGGTTAGCTAGTTAGTTAGGGTTTCAAATTTAAAAGTTTGTTTGAGGTTGTTTGAGCACTATCACTTCAACGTTGTGGATCTAAGATCAGTGCCTAGGGGTAGATGGAGTCAATTAAGGAGAGGACGCAAGGTTGAAGGGATAAAAGGCTAAGGACAAGAGGGAAGGGTTCTAAGGTGCTACAATAGCAGGGCCCTAGAATCAAAACCCTAGGGGAAAGAGGCTCACTCCGGTGTTGCTTAAGCAAGGCCTCGTGCTCTTTCCTCCTTCCTTAGGTCAAACTTGGCAAAACGGCTAGTATAAAAGATGAATCAAGACAAGAGAATAAGGTGAGGGAGAGTGTTGCAATAGCAAGGCCCTATCACCAAACCCTAGAAGATGGATGGCCCTAGGTGTAGATAACCTAGGCCTGGGACGTCTCCTCCTTCTTAACTTCTAAAAGCACAGCTAGCACAAGGGGAAGAAGTGAAAAGAGTGTAGCAAAGGTTAGGCTCTTCCTTCCTTCTTCAATGGCTGAATATTTCTCTTTAAGGGGACATGAAACAAGGACCTACTTGTGTGCTTGTCACCTAGGGTTTTAAATCAGCAAATTTATAATAAATGCAAGAATACAAACCTACAACCATTCAATTAAAAAGTTTTGCAGAAAATACACTTACATATCATGAAGAAATAGCATTGCAAACCCTATTTGTAAACCTTCCTTCAAGAGAAATGCCAAAATATGCCAAGAAAATCCTTCCTCCAACAAGTGTGCCTCATATAAAAGACCAAATACCCAAACTAGGGCGCAAAAAATCAGATCTCACAAGAGAGTGAGTTGTCTATTATTTCAAAATGAGGGAAAAACTCCTCAATATATACTGTATCATGACCTCTAATTAAAATTAGGTCATTAAAAATAGCCGACAAGGCTACAAACCAAAATCATATTGTTTTTACATTAAATTGTTAAATCAAAGCCGTAAATGAGCATAAGCAAGATGTCAAGCCCTACTGAGGGAGACGTTGGCCCCTTTTTTAGGGAAAATGCAACACAAAATGACAAATGTTGGCCCTCTTTGGGCCTCCAAACCCTGCCACACGTGCCAGTTTCCCTGTCAAACTGCCACACTCTCAAGATGACGCCAAGGGCTCCTAGGTGACGTCTTGGGCCATCAAAGAGAGACGTTCCACCTGAAGTGGGTCAACCCCCCTGGGCTGGGCTCAGCCAAAGTGTCCCGGATGGAACATCCTTCTTCTTCTCAGGTGCAAAAGCTCAATCAAGCACTGTCTTGTCTCTGCCCCTGATGGGGTCCCAGCAACCATTTGATGGGCTCTTCAGCCCCATGGAGGTCCGAAACAATCATCTCCCCATGTGTACCAGTCCAACTGGTACCTGTCCGTCGGGCATGGTCCTGCACATCAAAAATTTCGCCCTCCATGGGCTCATTAGTCACGGGGATCATAGCAATGTTAATCACGTCTCATCATTAATATTATCAGACATATGCATAAAAACCCTGATATATCATCCAATAGCTCAAAGATATTACAAAGACCTGGACTACAAGGCTGAAGAAAAGACAAAACACCCTATTGGGCTAGTATCCATAAGGAAAGGAAAGTCTCCAAGGGTATCATCCAAGCCATGTAAAACGAGGTGATGTGGTCAAGGGATGTCCAGACATACGGGTAGAGTGAAAGACAGGGATGCATGATGTTACCTGTGGGTGCCTTTGTAGAAGGCGAGTTGTACCCGTCATGGATGCAATTCTTTCCAAGCCCTTTATTGCCTTTATTCTTTTCTTTTCTTTATTTGTTTTTTTCTTGTTTATTTCAAGGACTAACTAGAGGACATTGCCTTGGCGTGGTGACCAGAGATGACAGTGTTACCCACAAGCACTTTCACAGAGATGATAAGGCTAGCTCGTGATGAGACCCCCTTTCCCTTGGCCATGCAACCAAAGGTCACTGCCCTGGCGTAGTAATCAGATAGTGGCAATGTCATACTGTTAGGTACCCATCAACAGAATAGGCTGGCTCATGATGAGACCCCCTATCCTCTTGGCTAGGTCTTGTTTTTGTTATTTTTCTTCGGGTCCCTCTTATTTCTTACTGAGAGGCTTTTTATTGCCTTCTCGGGGATCCCTGGGAGAAGCATCTCTAGGTTTCATTTTTATGGCTTTTATCTTTTACCAGCTGCTTTTACCTTCTGGGCCTCTAGCCCCTTCTTCCCACGAGATAAGGTGCAACCCTACAAACAGATCATCCTAATGCCCGGACTAGGGGAATGGGACAGATGAGCGGGAGATAAGATGAAAAAGTGATGATATGATGGGAGCAGACGATGGCTCTTCAGAAATCCCCCCGGTGGCAAACCAAAAACCTATGGGTACAAGCTTGCTAGGACACCCTGTCAATCCCCCCAACCATGGTCAAGTGGGTTAATGTAAGATCCAAGCAATTGTCAGAAATAAAAGGAGTAAAATGCATATATCTAAAGGTTCTAATGATCAAAAATGACACATACCATGATACCTGGACCAATTGCCTCATGGAGCGAGAGTCTTCTCTGATACAAGTCCAAGCCGAAGGTGATGGATGTTGTTGCTGCTGACAAGACAAGTCTGATGAAGGAGAAGAAAGATGGGCCCTCCAGGGCCATGCTCAGGTCAATCCTACTCTCGGTACTCCATATCTAGGACCTGTGGGCCTCGAGACGTGATCTCCTAGTTATCCCTAGAAATCGGGGATAACACTGAGTATCTTGATTTTTCTTTCGAAGAGGTTTTCTACTAAGGCTTTGAATTCCTTGAACTTCCCAAGTATTTCATCTTTTGATTTTAAGAAATAAACCCACGTCTTGCGGGAGTAATCATCAATGAAAGAGACATGGTATACATACCCACTTAGAGAGGTTGATGGCATTGGATCGCATACATCTGAGTGGACAAGTTCCAAAATTCCTTCTGCTTTACTGTCGCTCTTTGGAAAGGGCTCCTTTATGTTCTTTCTTTGCGCACATCCCTTTTATACACCTTCATGATCAACTTTTAATTCTAGTAAACATGTGACTATCTTGCTTACATGTGGTAAGGCTTTGTAGTTGATGTGAGCTAGTCTTTTATGCCAAAGTTCACAAGGACTTTCAGTAGAGTGAGTCAAGGCTACATCTGAGTGACCCTTTAACTTGTACAAACCACCTTCTTCTATTCCAATAACAATTGTATCTTCTATAGTTTTTCCTTTAGACCACATAAGAACTTCACCATCTACGAATGCAACCCTAAAACCTTTCTTATCTAGAGCTAAATAGAAAGTAAGTTCTTTTTCAAACCTAGTACATAAAGTACATCCTTCATTCTCATCGGAGTTCCTGAATCAAGTTTGTAGGTGGCTTCTCCCATTCCTTTGATTGGATACTGATAATCATTTCCAAGTGAAACTTTCTAAGGGAGTCATTCTCTATAAGGCTGGAGAGAGTGTTCTTCTAACCTTTCATATGCTTAGAGGCACCGCTATCTATGAGCCGTATCCTCTCCAGGTGTCACAAATCCTGAGAGAGCGAAAAACAAAACATATTCTTCAATCTCTTCTTTAGCTAATTTCTTGGGTGGCTCATCATCTTCAGCGGCATGGGCATGATGTCTTTTGTTATTTCTCCTCTTGTATTCTTCCCTTCTGGCAAGACAATTTTTAGCAATGTGTCCCATCTTATCACAATGATAACACTGGTAGGAAGAGAAATCTTTTCCCTTTCTTTCACCCTTATGATATTTATGGAATCTCTTTGGAGAGTGAGATTCTTTATGAAAGTGAGTCCCTTTTGAAAATGAGACTTTCCCTTTCCACCCTTAGTATGAGCAACTAGGGCTTGATCTTCATCATTTAATAGAACGGCTTCTCGGTTAGCCACTCCTGCTTCTTCTTGAACACATTCTTCCCATAAACTGTCAAATTGGAGTTTATGTTTTCTTGCACAAATAGTTTGGATGAAGGCATCCCAAGGTCTTGTGAGATCATTAAGAGTTGTCATCACAAGTTCATCTTCATCTAAGTTGTCTCTAATTGCCTCTAATTGTTCCTTGAATTGAGAAACCCTAGAGAAATAGTCTTTAATTGTTTCTCCTTTTTGCATTCTTGTATTCTGGAGTTGGGTTCTCAAGTTCATCTTCTGGTTGATGTTCCTTCCTTCGTACATTCTAGTTAGGGCATCAAACATATATTTTGGAGTATTCTTAGAAGATAGTTGAGGGATCAAGTGGTCTTTAATAGAGTCTGCAATTATCCTTTTAGCCTTAATCATATCCTTCTTGTACTTCTGTTTGGCTGCATTTTCTTCGAGCTGTGGTACATTTTCTTTTATGAATTTTGCAAGGTCATTCTCTTCAAGAAAGAGTCCAATTTTGTACTTCCAAGCACAGAAATTTTCCACACCTTCTAACTTGTCAACAAGCTTAGTGCTTGCAGACATCTTGACCTGGAGCTAAGAAAATGACCAAAAAATCAAAGTGCTCAAAAAATGAAACTGGGCTTACCAAGAGATGCGTTGGCCTTAGGCGAGTTTGCTGGAGCTAACTGTTTTTGAAAAAAACAAGTTTGACCCCCTGAAACTGAACTTGCGCAATTCTGGACTGGTGCTTCTGGTACTGGTTATGGTTTCTTGGTTTTCTGGTTTTATGGTACCAGTCAAAACTAGGGTTTGACTTTCCGGAGAATCCAGCAATTGAAAAAGTTCGCTCAAGCTGTCAAAAGATGCGCGCTCACTTCCCAAGGTCAAAAATTCCTCTTCAGTAAAAATCCCTATTTTTCTTGTACGGCAACAAAAATGTCTAGATACCCAGTGAAAGATGCTCTATTCAATCAAGCTCTGAAACCATGTTAAGTTTTTACTGTTGTTATTAGGTTATTTCCAAATTTCATGAGCATTCAATGCATTTCCAAAACAACAATATAAAGAGGATCACTGAAAGAAACATGATCACAAGGTACACATCATTTTATCTTGGGAAACCCTCATGGGGGAGAAAACCCAGCAAAACTTCCTCAATAATAGATTTCCAATACAATGCCAAGACTAAGACCAAATCACCAAAGACAAACCAAGACCAAGCATGCGCCTCTCTTCTCCTTGGTTAGACTTCTTCCTAAAACTACAATTGCCTTCAAGATATACACACTAGATGAGTGAGTGAGTGTATTTTCAAATGAGACACCATCCTCACATATAAATACAAGTTGTGAGGTGGGGCTAGGGTTGTGCCTCTTCACTTGGTGGAGCTGACTTCTCCTAGAAGTGGCTAAAACCACTTTATAATTACTAGAGGCCGACTTTACAAATACCACCATACAAATACATGCTGACCAATCCACAAAAGAGGATTTGATCTTATACAAGACCCAACTTGATCAATCCGCAAAAGGGGATTTGATCTATACAATAATAACTCAAATATAATTAGAATATTCGTCAAAGTTACAATATTTCAACAATCGGGTATTTATCACCAAGGGTTCAAAATTGAAATTATTGGAAATATTGGGGAAAATATCGAGAAACTTTAAAAAATACAAAAATAATCATTTTTTTCAATTTTTTAAACTTCTAAAGCAACATCAACATCAAACAAACACATTGTCACATAAATATGAAAATAAAACTGCAATATAATATGTATATGATGTTAAGTGGTCCATCGAACATCAATATTGAAATATGATATTTGTCTTGACTCTTGAGTCATAAGTCCCGAGTTATGACAGGGTAATATAAAATCACATCCAAACAAAAATAAATGTATCTCATGAGATCATCATCATGAGGCATCTAGATTCTAGATACTATAAGGATAATCATAGTATGCTAAGAAGGCATGGTCGAGGATTAGGTTTCCCTTGCCCCTGAGAAGCTTGTGGTTCCTCAATTCTTCCCTCTGATTTTTATTCCTAGTAATATCGAGGTAATTTACATCCTCCAAGTTTAACCTTTACCTTTTACATTTCAAGGTTAAGCAAGTCAAATTTACCTACCATGCCCTTTTTGTTTCTGCAATGCAATTGAATTAGCCTTCAAGTATAGAACTATTCTCGGATGAACAATGTCCAGTTTGTCTGTTGATATTTGAAAAAAAAATGTTTCTGAAGTCAGTCTAATCAACTTGCATCGATCCAAATCAACTTCTCTTGCCAACTACATCATCAACCTCCATAGGGCTGCCCTTCATTGATTTGTTTATTTTTTCTTCTTTCCAGATTGACAATGAATAATGCTGACTTTAATTTTATTTTGTTGTATGTAAAGCATATCTTTTGTTTGCTCAATCTATGTTTACTCTAGTGGATTACTGTTTATACTCTGGTCAATCTTTTCTTACTCTAATGTATTATTGTTCATATTCTTGCCAATGGTTCATCATTGTATGTAGTCTAACTCTAATCAATTTATTTTGTACTCTGATGAACTGGATTTGTACACTGGTTCATTCACTTCTGTATTTGGACCGACCTCTGTGTACTATGGTAACTGGTAAACTACCATTTTTTACTTCAACTACCCTACTATTAAGTCAAATATAACTGTCCAATCCCCTGTAACAGCCTGTCACATCATGCACCAAAATCCCTGACAACAATAAGGCTTACTCGAAATTCTGGCTTAAAGTATACCTTCTGCTGTGTGACATGAACCACTATTTACCTTCTGGGTGGATGTACCTTTTCCCTCTAAGGGTTATATTTGCAGGGTATCGCCACTATTGTGATTTTTGGATCATCAACTGTTTGGGAAAAATTAAAAGTATAAGAAATCAAAGATCCTTGCACCAATGTTTACCAGAATTCTTGAAAATTTAATTTGAAAATGTTCTAATTATACATTGGTGTAACATTTACTAGTTAATTCATGACAGATAAAACAACATTATGCCCTCTTAATTGAGGTGGTCATGGAGAACTGGAAGATCGTACCTTATTTACATTAATTTAGCTAGAAACCTTCTTTACATTAATTTAGCTATCATTTACCTGCTATCAAACTATTAACCTCGGTTCAGGATTTATAAGCTATCTTGCCAGTTATTACTGTTGAAATATTGTAACTTCAAAGAATATTCTACCTGAGAGAGAGTCGAATAATATTATTATATTATAATTAATTAGGCCCTATTGTGCCTGTTATCCCCCACTTTTAGGGATAACTAGAAGATTATGTCTCGAGGCCCACAGGTCCTAGACATGGAGTACCGAGAGCCAGATCAACTTGAGCATGGCCTTGGAGGGCCCATCTTTTCTCCCTTTCAGCACCTCCACTTTGTCAACAGTAGCAGCAGCATCCATCACCTTCGGCTTGGTCTTGTATCATAGATGGTTCTTGCTCCATGAGGTAATGAGTTCGAGTATCATGGTATGTGTCACTCCGATCCTCAAAACCTTTGAATATGTGCATCTAATTCCTTTTGTTTCTAACAAATGCTTGGATCTTATACTTGTCCACTTGACCATGTCTGGGGGGAACGACAGGATGCCCTAGCAAGCTTGTGTCCATAGGTTTTGAGTTGCCACTGGGGGGATTTATGAAATCCATCATCCGTTCCCATCATATATACCACTTTCCATCTTATTTTTCGTTCACCCATCCCATTACATTGGTCCGGGCATGGGCTTGGCCAATCATTTAGGGGTTGTACCTTATCTTGCGGGAAGAATGGGCTAAAAGGACTAGGGGGTGGTAAAAGCAGCTAACAATAAAAGCATAAGAATAAAACCTCGAGATGCCTCACCCAGGGATCCCCAAGAAAGCAATAAAAAGCTTCTTAGCAAGAAACAGAAGGACCCGTAAAAAAATAATAAAACAAGACCTAGTTGAGGGATAGGGGGTCTCATCACAAGCCAGCCTATTAGGTCCATGGGAACCTAACGGTATGACACTACTAGCATCTGGTTACCACACCAGGGTAGTGGCTCTTGGTTGCATGGCCAAGAGAAAAGGGGTCCCATCACGAGCCAGCCTTCTCATTTCCATGAAAGTGCTTGTGGCTAACATTTCCACCACAGGTCACCACGTCAAGGCAGTGTCCCTTTACTAGCTTCTTGAAAGAAAAAAGCAATAAAAAGATAAAAACAATAAGACAAGACCTGGTTAGAGGATAGGGGTCTCATCACGAGCCAGCCTATTAGGTCCATGAGCATCTAGCGATATGACACTACCAGCATTTGGTCACCACACCAGGGTAGTGGCTCTTGGTGGCATCGCCAAGAGAAAGGGGGTCTCATCACGAGCTAACCTTCTCATTTCCGTGAAATGCTTGTGGCGAACATTGCCACCACTGGTCAGCAAGCCAGGGCAGTGTCCCCTGACTAGATTCTTGAAGAAAGAATAAGATAAAAGGCATGAATGGGCTTGGAAACATTTGCATCCATGACAGGTGCAGCTCACCCTCCACAGAGGCACCCACCGGTAAGCCATCCCTACTATCATTGAACCTTTTACCCAGGCATCCCCATCCACCTCACCCACTTACATGACTTGGATTTAATCCTTTCCAAAAAGCATCCCTCTTCCAGTAGACACTAGTCCAATAGGACCTCCTGTCACTTCCTCCAAACTTGCATTGCAGACTTGTATAATGTCTTTGAGCACTTAACTGGGGTAAAAGGGGTTTTATGCACATGTTTAATAATATTGATGATGAGATGTGATTGACATTGCTATGATCCCTGTGACTTATGAGCCCATGGAGGGTGTATCTGTTGATGTGCAGGATCATGCCTGACGGACAGGTACCACGTTGGACAGGTACACATGAAGTGACGATTAGTTCGGACCTCCATGGGGCTGAAGAGCCCACCCAATGGATGTTGAGACCCCAGCAAGGGGCAGAGACAGGGCAGAGCGTTTGTATTAGGGAAGAGCAAAAGAATCCACCAGAGGCAGCTGAGCAGACCTGTACCGAGGGGGGTTGTGCCCCCTTCACTGGAATGTTGGCCTTGGAATGCCTAGGACGTCACCCATGAGGTTCATGACGTCATCCTTGCTTCATGGACATTTTGGCAGACAAACAGGGCAGTTTGGCATGTGTGGCAGGTTGGAGAAGCCCAAGGAGGGCTAACGTTTTGCTCCAGGAGGCTGCATTTGCCCTAGAAAGGGCTAACGTCACCCTGGGAGGGGCATGACATCTTGCTTTAGCTTGATTAGGGTTTTAATGTAAAACAGTATTATTTTGGTATTTTGGCCTTGTCGACCTTTTAATGACCTAAAATGTAATATATTGAGGGTTTTTTACCTTCATATTTTCATCATCTTTGACCCACACATTAGTGAGGTCTGAAATTTGCGCCCTTCTTAGGGTTATTGGCTGAAATTTTGAGGCGCACTTGTTGAAGGAAGACTTTTCTTGGCATTTTTGGCATTTCTCTTGGTGGAAGGTGTTACAACTAGGGTTTTGCTACATGGTTTCTTGGTTTATGTAAGTGAATTTCTACAAACACTTCTTAATTGAATGGTTTTAGTTATGTTTACTTGCATATGTTATTATAATTTGTTGAATCAAACCCTAGGTGACAAGCACTAGGTAATGTCCTTGTCTCATGTCCCCACTAAGATTTTAAGCCTTTGATTTGATGAAGTGAGGTAGAACCTTTCCATAGAAACACTCTATCCTCTTCTTCTAGCCTAGCCGTTTTTATCCTTGTTGTTGAGCTAAGAAGGAGAAAAACGCACCAAGGCCTAGGGTTTCTACACCTTGGTGAGTCGTTTTTCCCTAGGGTTTGTCTAGTGAAGCCTTGCTTTAGCAACACATCAATTGCAAACTCTCTTGTCTTAGACTTTATCAATCATTATTCAAGCTAGCCGTTTTTATTATTGTCATTGAGCTAAAGAAGGAGGAGAGAGCACTATGGCCTAGGGTTTCTACACATTAGTGAGCCTCTCTCCCCTAGGGTTTCATTGTTGAGGCCTCGCTTTAGCAACACCTCAACATTTAACCCTCTTGTCTTTGGCCTTTCATTATCATTTCTGTCCTTCAACCTTTGCAGCGTCTTTTGACTCCATATGCCCTAGTAACGCACTGATCTAAAACCTTATTTCTTGAGTGGCTTGATCACAACTTCAAACAAACAAATACTTTGAGCAATTACTAACCTTTCTAACCCTAGCCTAGACTAATCTTACTAACCCTATCGCTGCTATCTTTTGTTTATGCTATAAACATATTCATTGCAACATCTATTTGTCTTTAAAGCAATTGAATGATTAGCTAAAGCATTGCTTCAAGTATTGTTACATTGATGATAAATTGCCATTGTTTATTGTGAAGCTTCATTAGCATTTATTTTGAAGTGATATATATTGTAATCATTGCCATTGTACAACTTCAATTTGCTTGAACAATAATATTGTTTATCAATTGCTTATTATCAGAAAGTCATTGAATATATGAAGTACTAACCAGCAAGTAAACTTGCACATGTATATTTTCCTTGTTGCTTTGTTCTCGGGCAGGTACACTTCTGGTTACTTTTATCTTTATTGGCTATAAGCCGGACTTTCTGATCAGGTGGTGACTTGTGAGGGGGAATATTATCATTTAGCCTTCTTAAGCCTTTTTAAGCCTTCTTGCCTTCTCAAAACCCCAGGTCACCGGGGACGTCTCCCCTGGGCCTTACCTCCCTAAATAGAAAGAACCTTCCCATTGAGGTGACAGTTGTGGGAATCTGGGATTGATTCAGTTACGCCAGTTTGGCCTCCTTTCATCTGTCTATAACCTTAACTACAAATTGTGTGATAACAGTGCCTTAGTAAAAGTCAGCCCTATTGTGCCTTGACAGTTAATTGCAAATTAAGAGGCTAAAGTGACAGGTCGACCCAGACCTAATTATAGGCTGGCCAGACCACTATTTATAAGAGAGGTCAGTGCCTCATTTGGATACACACACACCTAGCTCTGCAGTGCGCAAGTCTGGGAGGAGAAGTTGCTGCAACTGGGGGTGATGTCAAGGAGAGTTTCTGGTCTATCTCTTGGTATTTCTTGCTCAAGTGGTTCGCTACTCTTCCTAGTGAAGGAGTAGAGGAGGATCTTCTGTTCGGTCTTTGGTCTATCTATATTGAGGAAGATTTTGCTGGGTTTTCTCCCCCATGAGGGTTTCCCAGGATAATCTGTGTGTCTATTGTTTCTGTGATTGCCTCTCTTTCAGTGATCTTATTTATGCAGCTAATGTGCTAAATGATTATAATAATAAAGAAGAACCATGACTGGCTGTATAAGTAAAACTTCAACAATTACAATAGGCTAGGAAATATCTGACTTTCATGAATGCTTTCATGTTCTTCAAACAAATCCTGGGATTAGCTGAAAAAAGGGAATCAGTGTAACATCTGCATAGCATAGACTATAAAACACATCAGAGAAAATCTCCAAATAGGAGTACATACTAAGTCAACAACAGTAAGCTCAAACTTCCAGTGTCAATAGAGGACCAAATAAAGGGAGTCAAGTACCTCCACCTTCTATTTTTGGTACAAGGCTGTATGTGCAACTGATTTGATGGGATTTACATATCATGACCATTTGTCAAGAATTGCTACCCACAAACCACTAGACCATAGTGAGCTCACAAGAAGAAATTCAGAAAGCCATCATTCTATTCAACTTGTAGCTTTCAGGAGAATATTCTATATATTTAAGATTAGCAATGCTTCTTAATTCATCACACAATCCTTTTCAACCAAACTATCTAACATGGAATCCGTCATATTGAAAGAGTTGTTTCTACACATAATAAAAAGAATTGTTTTTACCCTTTTCAAGATTAATTCATGAACTGCATATTTTGTGTGCACCCTCCCATAAGATGAATTCAGAGTGACCCGAAGCCAATTTCGTAGGCCTTGAGGGCCGTAAATTTCAATAGGCTGCTTTGACCTCGAAGCAGTCAATGACATCCCAATCATCAGACCTATTTCCAGTGAGAAAGCAAAGAAAATTTTAGAAACAATTCTTCATATAGCTTTCAAGTGATTGATTTACAGAAAAGATAGAAATGGAATATTCAGATCATATTCCATAAGTTTCTTCTCTAAGGGGAGGCATATTAGTACAATCCATTTTAGTCTATTTCAAAGATTTGAGATTTCCCATACCTGGAAGACCAAATATCTGGTTTTTCATAATAAACTTTCATCAAGGTCAGCAAAACTTTAAAAAGATCCAAGTCTACACGATAATTTTGAGGCATTTGATACCTCTCATGTATCTGCATTTACAAAGAAAAAATAATTCACCACATGTAAAAGTGAAATGGATACATGATCACCATGCATGTGAGTAATAAATATCTTGTCAACCCCACGTTGTCGAAAGGGGGTTTGGAAGAACCGCTTTTGAGCGCCTTCACCACAATCGAAAAGGTAGACTGTCCCTTCTGCAAACAGTTCCCAACAGAATATGGAGGTTACAATACAAGAAGAGTGATCTCTCAACAGAGCAGCCAGAATTAAGTCTTACAACATTACATATTATCTCATTTTGCATTTCATGAAGTCACGGACCAAAATCCAACCTTCATTTTTTCCTAACAAAACTGAACACCTGATATGTAAATAATAAAAGAAATTAACCGGTGGTTAAGTGCAATGGTTAATGCACTCTGATTGTCAGATGAGCATGCGCAACCATGAATATAACCCACTCTAAGAGGACACAAAATAAGTTCAGTCACAATTCTCTAGAAAATATTAAGAATACATTTCCAAATCATTGCAGTTTACCAAGTATTAACATGGCATTTTTTATTGTTTCCATAAACTTTAGATAAAATGCAAGTTCAGAGAAACAGAAGAACATAAGGATGAAGGAAAACATATGTCAAAGAATAATACAGAAATCAGAGAGTGACAAGTAAGTAGGGAAGGATGGAGTGCTAGTTATAGACCAACCTAGGTTATAGAATGCTAAATGGTTGATTATTTGCAAAAAAGAGACTGCAAACAACACAACAGATTTATCACAATCAAACGAAATCCACAAAGGCATTTAGAAGACAGATACAGTACCTCAACCAAGAGAAGCTCAAGCCTGAAGAATAAACCCCTACTTGTGAATCATGAATAATCTCTAAATTATATGATGGATTTGTAATGATGTAGACCAAGCATAGAAGTCTACATAAGAATCAAAGATGAGGAGAAAAGAGAGAAGTTAGGGATGAAGATCACTTGAGAGATTCATGGAGAGAATATTGTGGAGATAGTTGAACTAAATATCTAATTATGACATAGCTGTTATGGTCACCTATTGTTATATAAAGGGATCCATTGTATAATAGAAATATACAAGGGAATGGTTTAATTGAATAGAGTTTTCCCCTTCAGAGATTTCTTGAGTGTAAACTCCCGATGTCCCTTGCGTCATATATGGTTGTGTATTTTTGTTGTTGGTTATTAAAACCAACATTTGGTATCAGAGCTTAGGTTGCTCATGCTCGAAAATTGTTGAGACATCATTGCTGGAATTGTGACCTGCAATTTTTATGTGTGAGTGTCAGTCTGAGAGTTCTTTTGCAGAAACCCTTGATGCAGAGAGAGTAAAGCTGACAAGCAGCCGAGTTGTCATTGTATTTGGGTAATCTTATGATCAATCATGGCGACCCAGATGAGCAAAAAGAAGAAGTTTGTTGCTAATGGAGTGATTTTTTGCTGAGCTGAATGAGGTTCTTACAAGGGAGCTTGCAAAGGATGGATATTCTGGTGTGGAGGTTCGCATATGCCCATGTGTAAAGAGATTATAATTCATGCCACACATACACAGAATGCTCATGGTGAAAAGGGGTGAGTATCAATGTGATTGGTTCATGGAATCGAAAATTCATGATACAAATACATAGCATTGGAATCCGCAAATGATTCCGAGGATTTGTGGCTCTTTGTTGGACGCATGGTTTCGACATCATCATCAATCAACACCCATTAACATGCCGGACTAGAGAAAAATACTGGGATTCGAACACCTAAAAGTTACCACAACCTCCATCTTGGAAGGCATCAGGCTCAAGGACCGAGACATGAGCCGAGTTCGAAACGCATAGTGGAGGCAGACCGGATTTCTTGGCTGGAAAATAACCCTCGTCCCTCAAATAAAATGAAAGGAAAGATCCTTCGTTGTGAAATTGTTATAGTTATTTTTGCTTTATTCTAGGCTTAAGGACATATTGACCGGTTCTTTCTTCTCACATAGATTGTCCATGATAAGAAAGCCATTGTTGTCCAAGTATGTGAGGGCGTGCAGAAAGGAGCCTCCATGTTGAATTACCTTAACCTAGCACCTGACTGTTAACTCCAAGCAACATACATTTACTGAATTAAAGCACAGCTAGGTTACTCAATGAAAAACATAAGTGAAAGCATTAAAACAGAAACCATAACACATTGCACACAAGATTCGGGTAAACACCCCTGGAAAAACCCTTGCAGGAAAACCAGTTCTAAGTTTTATTATTACTGGGCTCCCTTCCTGGGATAATGGCCCTCAGAGGATTACAATGCAGCGATAGCCTAGCCCACCTAGCTGCTATCTCCCTTACTGCCCCTTTGCACAGTTCCTCAGCCCTGCCCACTGTAATGTTCCTAACTCGGCTAGTCTAGGAAACACTGCTAAACTATCAAATCCACTATCTAATCTGATACTCTGGGGGTTTCTAGATGCGTTTGAGCTAATGTTTTAACATGCTTGGTGATTTTTGCATGTGTGCTTCATTCAATTAATGTTTAGACAGAATATATGATGCATAAAGAATAAGGAACAAACACCATCTCATTCATATGTATTATGAAGGAAAAATAGCAGGAAATACAATAATATGTTGAAAACAGATGAAATCGTCAGCTAGATCTCGTGGATCGTCACCGAAATACAAGCAATTAATATATAATACCCGTGATCAGATGATGAAGGCAGATCTGCGCATGCACGGATAGATCGGCAAAAAGATGCAGTTCCTAAAACTCACGACAATTGTTGCTACTCTGGAAAACTTGCCCTAGTGGCTATACTCAACAGAATCGCCTGGAAATTGTCCTAAACTGAGCGCCCTGGCCTCTAGGTTGCTACTGATGACTGACGGACTGAAGATCGGATGTCGGAATCTCTGGATGTCATCCCCTGGGGGGTTGCGCACCTCCTGGGCTCAATGAGTGCACCCTAATGATTCCCCGAACCAAATCTGCTGCTATATAACTTGAAATGTGCACCCTAGCCAATGTTGTGCTAGGTCGGAAGGGTTTCCTCGAATCTGATCTAGAACTCCCTCTGGAACCCCAAATGCCCCTCCTCAAGAGTTGCACACTATCTGGCTATTTGTTGCGCTCTGAGAGATTCCACCGTTAGAATCTGATGACTGGTAGCTCAAAAGATGCGCCCTAGCTAGTCCTCAACTATGTTAGGAGGAATCTACAAGATAATCTATGACCTCGTGCAACTACACAAAACCCTCTCACCCTTCGCCCTCACTAGTTGAGCTGCGCAAACACTGCAAACTAGATACTCCTGAATAGCACGGTGAAATACTTGGATGGTATCTCCGATAGGCTAGGGTGTGTCTCTCAACACCGAAACCGATTAATGTTGGTGGTTTCCTCCAGAAATCCACAAAACAACAGAAGGTCGATTCTCCTCCTCCTCTGGAAACTCTCTCAACATCAAATCATAACATAATTATGAATTAGGTTGCTTTACCCTTCCTTTATAGCTTCCTAAAACCCTAATTCGTTGTTAACCTTTGCCCTCCAAGTGACTTTTACTTTATTTTATTATTCCTTAATTAAATCACGTAATTAATTAATTAATTAACCATTTGACCTCTAAAAAGTGATTTATCCATCATGTTGTCGTCCTTATACACACTTGCAAATGTGAGCTAAGTCCTGCTCATTTAGTGTGTCCTTGGAGGCACAATGCCTAGGTTCAAAGTCCACGCTGTCACTTTGGCTTGAACCTCTTCCGTCTAGGCTTACTCCTAGGAAAGCCAAGGGGGGTAGACCCTAGTTACTAGATGTGATTAACGTTATGTTCTAGGAGTTGGTTTTAATTAGTTACAAAGTTGGGGGGATAGACCAACCTATGATGCAAAGGCAGCAATGCAAGATGCAAGAATAAGGATGAGAAGCAAGCCTTTTCCTAGGGCAACTAAGACTAGTGCCTAAAGATTGGGCAAGGGGTCAACTAAAGTTTAAGGGTGTTTGATTACAAAAGATTTACAAAGATACTTACAACCAATAATGAATGATAGATATACAACAATACAACAAGAATATCTAAGAACTACAAAATATAAAGATACAAAGAGGCAAGTTAACCATGTGTTTTAATGTGTAGGAAATAAAGGATTTCAAAGCATGGATATCATCAACACATTAAGCCAAGCATGCCCCAATAGCATTTACTCTGTTGGACTGCTTTTCAATGGCAACATCAACACTCAAGACCCAACAAGATGATGCCTCCAAATGGGATGGGCTATCTCTTGAGGGATCACGCCATAAAGAACACTTAACAAAAGATTTGAAAGCTTTAAAGCACAAGTGTTCCACAATACTCAAAAATGACACTTAGTTAATTATTCCACAAAGCAAAAGAAACATTACTTGCATGTAAGATTGAAATAGAGTTATGCTTGCAAGTATTGAACCATAAGATGTACCAATGTAGCTAAGTTGTTTAAAAGCTTAGTAGATTAAAAGTTACTTAAAGATTGTTAAAGATTTTATTACCCTAACTAAGTGTCAAACCAAAATCCTCCTCCCCCAATTACCAAATGGTTGTTGGATGCTCAAGAAATGAGGCAACGAGGCCTACCCTAGCTTCACAGGTCAACCCTAAAGATCCGAGTACTCCTGGAAAGGACGTCGCGCGCCGTGAGACTGTCCCTGGCCTAGCACCTTTCGTTGTTTTCCTCAAACCCCGTTTTAGATGGCGAAGATGGAGAATTTAGGTATCCTATTAAGTCTAATATATTATTATGCCTATGGACTAAGTATTTTAGTGTGTTTAAGAGTGTTTAAGTGACTTTTACTTGCCCAAAATTAGTGAAACCGAAACTAAAATCAGCTATGAAAGTGTTCTTAAACCGTGTGATTATCGCATTAAAACATGTAAAAATACTTGAATGAAAAGCTGAAATGAAATGTTGTCCTTACACCATGTGATTATAGCATTAAAACATGTAAGAAACTTGAAAGAAATGAATGCTATGAAAGGACAAGAACAGCTTGCCCACAAAAGAGAAGATTGTTTTAACTCATCATCACTTAACCATGAGTGTTATTGCATTAAGAAAAAGAGTGTTAAGAGATGAAAAGTACTTGCTGAAATAAGAGTGTGTCTGTACACCATAAACATGCCCCACATATAATTCAAACTTAGATGATAGCAAATGGCCTTAAAGATAAGTTATTTGCAAGTTAAAAGGATTATTTCTTAAACCACCATCATTGCATTAAACCATGTGATATTGCATTAGAACATGTGCTATGAAACTTGAAAGATTATAGCATGTAAGTAAAATTATGCCCCAATGGCTTAAACTAAGACTAGTTATGTGATATGTGAGATCTACTTCTAGAAGATTTTAACCATGTGAGCATAAGCAAATCATAAACACATTACTAATCTAGCCATAGGATATTGGGGATGTCTCACCCAAGGTGTAGGCAACAATGAAGAAGAAGACTTGAAATGAAAAGCAAGAACTAAGAACCACTCTCAATGGCACAAGGTGGAGGCAAGCCTTCCTTTTTTGTGCCAAGGGGGTTTGGAAGCAAGAGAATGACTTTAAAAATGCTAGAAAGAGAAGGGAAAGGGTGAGTTTTCGTTACTCAATCAATGGAGAAGTTCTTGAGGTGTTGTATGACCGAAAGTGGGCACCATAACCCTTATACCTAGTAAGAACCTGCAAAAACCAGCAAGCTATTGCTTGCTGGAAATGCTACACAACACACCACAAGTCAAGAAAAATTTATGTTTTTATGCAGAAATTTTTCACATACAAGTATCCCAATAAAAGTGGATTTAATGTGATCTATCTATGATTGTTAGCAAATTGAAATATGGAGAGAATGAGTAAAGAAATCAGATCTAAAAAGCAATGGAGCTTAGGTAGGCTTTAAGAGTAGACGCTTCCTTGAGGCTAGCCCAATAAAACCCTAGAGGTAAACCTGCAAAAGTTGTGAAAAAAGCTACAAAAATAGATAGAATGTGAGTAGATCTAGATGGTAAAACAAAATACTTTGAAATACCCAAATAAACTCTTCACTAAATCTATGATAATACTACCACAGATCTATCCAAACAAAATACTTTGCTTGGAGCTTCTACTCTAGATCTATAAACTTGAAGCAAGAATGACAGAGAAAAATAGAACAAGATCACCTCAATAGTAGCAAGAAGCAACAAGAATACTCTTTGTTTCTTCAAATCCTCCAAAGTCTTTCTATTACTCAAGAGGAGAGTCTTGTAGCAACATGTTGCTCCAACACTCTCAAGAGCAAAATGGAAAGGAAGCACAATGAACAAGAGAGAGAGAGAGATGAGGGAGAAATCCAGTAGCATAACAATAGCTCAAGATATGGTGTCAAATGAGTGAGGGAGGGGTTCTATTTATACTTGGGAAGGCAAAGCTACCCCTCTTGGATGAGTTACAAGTGTCACACATCAAAGAAAAATCACTTTTAGGGTTTTGGTAAGTTAGGGTTTTGGCATGGATGGATGAAGTGGAAATGAGTTGGAGTGAATTAGCAAGGCTTTGACAAGTTAAATGATGAATTGTAGGGTCTAGGGAGGCACACCAAGGGATATAATAAGTCTCCCATTAATTTTTTTATTATTTTTTTACTTTTTGGAGACTTTCTAGAAGGAAGGCACACCACTCTAGGAAAAGTGACGTTTTTGCTTAATGGCTAGGTGAGAGGGTGATGTGAGGGTTGGAAAAGGTTAAGAAAGGTTAGGAAAAATCTCTCTCATCTTTTCCATCATTACTTTCATCCATTTGCTTATAAATTACAAAAATGAAATTTTACATATGTCATGACTTAGCAATTAAAATTGTTGTTTTGACTGACTAAGACTCCTGATGGACAAACACCTAGCAAAAGTTGTTCGACCGAGCTGAAACTTGGTTCAAGGGTGTAGGGGGTCTCATTCCATTTCTTTTGAGCACAAATACCCCTAGCAAAAGCCCAAAGACCTAGTTTTTACAATATTTTCTCAAAAACAATTAATTAATTAAATAATTAAACCTTCAACCTTAGGAAAATTTAATTAATTTAATTAATTAAAAAAAAAACTATCTAGACTCGACGGAATTCCGCGAAACTTTCTAAGATGTCATACATGGTCATTTACATCATTCTTAAACAATAGCTACCAGAAGATAACCCCATTAGAACGCCTTTCACCACTTTGGAGAAATTATTGCTGGTGGGAGGGAAAAACTCAAGGGAAATTAATAAGGCTGAAAAGCTTAATTAATAACCTGAGGATAAAAAACCCTCGATGAAAGGAACTCTCCTAATGAAGAAATCCCAAGGTAACTGACCTAACTATGACCCATGCAGACCTATTACATTATTAACCCACGCAGGGCTGCGAAAATTTCGTTTACAAAAAAGTGTATTGGAAGCATAAATTGCCCAGTAGAACCAAATTGTCTTCGACACATTATCCTCTGATGATGCATATCTTCATGGCACATGGAGTTGACCCCCTAGTTGAATAGGCGGTCAACACATTGTTCTGGCTTCTCCAGCCACTGAAAGTCATTTCTCATCATCTTATCCTGTAATGCTCTTCCTCCCGATTCCGATGAGCTATTACACTAAGAGGTTTCTCCAAGTAATATGCCCATTATGACCTTCTTAGTGAATTTAATTAAGATATGACCCATAATAACTCAAAATTACAGAAATTGTCGGAATGCAACGGAACCAAAGCCAATCTGTGCAAAACGGATCATGATGATGAACGATGCAAGTCGGGCCCAATAAAACCCCTCAATATCTCCCGAACTCTCTGTCACCCTTATCTGGCTACTCCGGTAGGCATAACACTTTGTAATGTAATAATGTCCAAAAATAGGGACATTACACCCACTTAGACACAAGTACATGAGCAAGACTCCCTCTTGCTCCTATGCACTCATTGTGTGTGCCTCACTCTCCTTAGATCTGCTTTTATAATGCCCTAATGACTAAACCCTAACCCTAGATCTCAATGGCCAAGATTAGATCTTGGATCTCACGATCTAACGGTCACGATTTAAGCTTTCGTTGAGATAACATAAATCACTCAAGTCACTCAACCTTACAAAAGTCACTTTAGTCATTACATAAAAGCCACTTTAACAATCTAGAGAGTGTCCCTCGGACACCTCCGCATGTTAGGCACCGCCAATGCTGAAGTACCTGTCCGAGCTACCCCAAAAGCTAACACTCCCTCTTAGCGAGGAAAGTACTTTTGGAAGAACCTCCTCCTGGATCAATCTCTGACCCCATCAAATATGTTGTTGTTGTAGTTGCTCCCTCTAAACTGGAACACCCCATGCTACCTCTGCTACACTTTGATCTGATCTACGATCCAAGATCCCCTTGGACCTACTATAGGTTGTCCCAGCACCCTATATATCATACCGTCCCGGATGCCAAGCCTCATTGTTGCATCCTGGGTATCTTCTCCCTTTGAAGTATGAGTACCTATCCATCCTCGGACATAACTGCATATCCCATGTCCTCCAAGGATGATACTTAGAGCAACTTCAGCCCTGGGACATACATCACTCCTACCACCCTCAGAGAAACTCCGGACTCTAATTGGAATCTGACACATCCAACCCCCTTGGTATGCATCCCTCAATCTGCATGACAGTCTGAGTCTTTATCTGAAACACTAAGGAACATCGACCTCAAACCCGTTATATGGCGAGATGATCCAACGCCGCCATCTCGGCAACCTTCTCAAATTTGGCCTCCCGATCCTGTTGCCCAGTCCTACTGCCTTCTACCTTGACCTGTTGCCCGCTACCCGAGGTTGCTCGGGGTTGCCCGCAGCCTCCTACTACCGCTCGGGTCCTTTTTTGGGCTACCCGAAGCTTTTCTACTCGTTGCTTGGCTATCTCAGCCTGTTGCCCGGCAACTATGCTTGCTGCTCGAAAAATTTTGGGTAGTGTACCCACTGCCCAAGTGTTGCCCGACGACCGCCCGACCTACCTACTGGGCGGCTCCTGCAATCCTTGTTCGTTGTCAAGCCACCCTCACAACGGCCCCTTCGACCTGTTGTCCACGCTCGCCCAACTGGCAGCTCTATCTTCTTGCGACTGCAGCACCCACGGCTGCTCATCTCCTCTCCTCAGTTGCGGCCTTCTCTAGTGCTTGCCCTGTCGACTGGTGGTGGTCGTCTTTGTAATATTCCAGCTAATATTTTTGGTGTTTTTGTTGGGGTTTTTGTTGGTACTAGTATATTGTTGTGTGTTGCCTCTACCAGAATACCAAAGTAATCAACCTGTAAATGACAGTATGGGACAGCAAGGTGCAAAGGATAATATCAGTCCTGTAGGTGATGGAGTCAACCCATACAGATGGTGAAATCGCCCCAGTCAGCAATTAATCCAATGTGTGCCCTCAATAGCAACCATTACACCCCAGAGAGAATCAATTTTATTCCAAGTATCTTAGCCACAGGAAAATAAGAAGTCGACCCCAAGTCTGAGTTTATTAACAGCAAATGAAAATGGATATATTCAGCCAGACACAACTCGTCCCACAGCAAGGAAATAATACAGCCACGAATGGTTGTTGTCCATGGCATAATCTCGGCCTTCACTGGAAGATTTCGGCCCCTTAGCAATGATTTCGACCCCCAAACAGCTGTAAATATCAGTCTAAAGAAAAACACACTTATTCCCCACTCAAATGTCCGCCCAGCACCAAGGTAGTGTGCCCAGAAATAATAAATTCGTCCCACTGTGTAAACTCCACCTTGACACCAGAAGATGTTGCAGTTCTCATGCACTTTACGGCGAGCACATGTCCCCAAGTAGGAGCCAAATGTTATCCCCATTTTGTGGATAACTAAGGAGATGATGTCTCGAGGCCCTCAGGTTGCAGATATGGAGTGTCGAGAGACTACATGACCAGCAGTCCACTTTGCACAGATGGAAAACCCACTCACCACCACAGATGGTCACAGGTTTACAAATGGCATCCACCACACCAGTTGGCTTCCGGAAGGCAGTGGGCTTTGCTCCATGAGGTACAAGTCAGTATTATGGTGAGCATCATTTCAATACCTAAGCCATTTGATTATGTTGTATCTTAGATTGCCCTAGATTTCATGATATGTGCTTGGACATTATGCCTTTTTCCCTGCTTCACCTTGGTGGTTGACATTGTGCCCTAGTAAGTGGTTTTCTTTGGGAATGGGTTTGCTGCTAGGAAATCCCTTGATTAGCCATCGTACCATTCCCAACCATACTTACCATTTTCCATCATTATTCTCCTCTATTTCCTTATCTCTTGGGATTTTAGGGTGTATTGACCCAAAGAAGGGGTTGTCCCTCATTCTATGGGAAGAAGGGGCTAAAGGCCCAAAGGGATTTGTGTTGGGTAAAAGATAAAAGCCATATATGAACCTTCCAGATGCTTCATCCAGGGATCAATAAAACGCTCATCTTTGAATAAAAGGGGACCCATAATATAACAAAGAAATGCTTGAAAGGTAGATTAAAGGATAGGAGGTCTCATCACGAGCTGACCCATCACGTCCATGGATGTGTAGTGGTATTACATTGTCATTATCTGGTCACCACACCAAGGCAGTGACTCTCAGTTGCATGGCTGAGAGAAAGGGGGTCTCATCACGAGCCAGCCTTCCCATTTCCATTAGGCATTTGTGGGTGACATTGCCACCATCTGGTCATCATGCCAGGGCAGTGACCTTCAATCTCTCCTTGTAATAAAAAGAAAATATAAGAGAACGAAAGATAAAAGGCAAATAATGGGCTTGGAAAAAGTGCATTACGGACGAAGGTACCACACACCCTCTACAAAGGCACCCATGAATAAAGACACTACAACCCCTAATATGTCATGAGCCCTATGCCCATTGAGTCTTGACCCCCATCCACCTCATACACTTTACATGGCTTAGAAAGGTACCTCTTGGAGGCTCTCCTTGACCTAGGGCAAGACCTACCCAATAGGACACCTCGCCAACCCTCCCATACTTAAGCTTGACAAGTCACATAGTGTCTTTGAGTTGTTAATTGTTTGATATGGTAATCTTTGATGCACATGCTTAGATGGCTCGTTTATTGATTGGATCCACTTATCATGATGTTATGACTTGAGATCCTTGGAGGGCATGTCCCTTTGTTTTTGCAGGACCTAGCTTGTGGACAGTTTTGGGAGAACAAGCCTAGCTTGGGCTTCCATGGGACTACAAGCCCACAGGTTGGATGCCAGGGGCCCGCATGCCAGATGAGAGAGAGATGACTTGGACAGCCTTGATGATGACTTGGGTGACCTAGCCCACCCATTGCTGGCTAAACTATTTGCCCAGGAGGGGAAAAACGTCCCACTTTTGAGCATGACGTCATGGTATTGGGGGTTTGGGCTTGGTGGTGAAGTGTCACTCACTTGCAGTTGGACGTTTTGAGAAGAAGAGGGTTTTCACCAAGACAAGATCATATAGATGCTCGACACCTGGCCTTGGGAGGCCCTTCCATCCTTCTACAGCACCAACAACCTCCTCAAAGTGGCAAAACATCCCCTAAAGGGGTGACGTTATCCTTAATTAGGGTTTAATTTGTGCAAAAGATGAAATTTTAAGTGAATTGTTTAATATTATTGTGTTAAGGGGGCAAGATTAGGGTTGTTGACCCCTAATCTTGTGTTTTACTCCTTATTTTGTGGACAAGCCATGTTGGCTAATTTTTGTATAAATAGAGATCATAAGATCTCATTTCAAATCATAACTTTCCTCTCACAAGAGGACTTGGTCTGAAATTTCGGCCTCCTTGGATATTTTAGCTCTTGTGCACTTGTGTATGGCTGATTTTATGAATTTTTGGTGGAAGAAGGCTTAGCGCTAGCTTTGGATGATGCATTTCTAGCTCTTGTGGTGATTTGTCTTGGTATTTGTCTTGATCTTGGTATGGTTTTCTACTATTATGCTATCATTATTTCAAGTTAAAGTGTTTTATGCTAGGAGCTAGGTGGGAAGTATAAGGGCATACACCCCCACCATAGCTTTCACCATTGTTATTTGCTTCATCTCATTGATCAAGGGTTTGCTAAGAG
>ML783854.1:936677-947220 GCA_009831015.1 Picea engelmannii | reverse complement strand
GATCTCAAGAGAAAATGAGCTTGAATGAAGATGGCAAGAGCAAGAATGTGTGGGGCGAAAATCCAGTAGCATAACTTTACCTCAAAGAATGGTGAAGTGAAAGAGTGAGGAGGGGCTTCTTTTATAGCTGTAGAGGCAAGGTGAGGGCACTTGGATGAGCTCCAAGTGTCAAATCACAAGTACAAGATTGAATCTCAATGAGGGGGGCGCACCTACCTTAGGGTTTTGGTTTGTTGAGTGAGTGGATTGATGAGTTGGAGCGTGGGGACCATCTAGTGGTGGTATGTTAGGCTAGGGGGGGCGCACTAGGTAAGAGAGGGGGGCCCACAATCAAATTTGGTTGAGTTTCTAAGGTTTTGGGTGTAAGGGGGGCGCCTTTCCCCCTTGGGGCGTGAGGTTTCTAGTGAATGGGTATGTTGGGGGTGTAGGAAAGGTTATAAAGTGGGTAAGTTGGGTTGGGTAGGTTAAGATGGTTCATTCTTGCTCTATTCCACTTTCAAACTAACCCATTAACTCTTTTTACAAAAATTACAAAAATTGACTTAGCAATTAAAATTGTTGTTTTGACTGACTTTGACTCCGGGTGGACAAAAGCATAGCAAACTTTGTCCGACTGCGCTGAAACTTGGTCTATGGGTGTAGGGGGTGTCACTGCATTTCTTTTGAGCACAAATACCCCTATCAAAAACCCAAAGACCCAGTTTTTACAATATTTGCTCAAAAACATTTAATTAATTAAATAATTAAAATTCCAACCTTATGAAAATTAATTAAATTTAATTAATTAAAAAAAACCTATCTAGACTCGACGAAATTCCACGAAACTTTCTACAATGTCTAGCATCGTCATTTACATCATTCCTAAACAATAGCTACCAAAGGATGAGACCATTAGAACGTCGTTCACCACTTTGGAGGAATTATTGCTAGTGTAAGGGAAAAACTCATGGGAAGTCAACCAGGCTGAAAAGTCCAATTGACAACTTGAGGATAAAAAACCCTCGATGAAAGGAACTCTCCCAATGAAAACATCCCAAGGTACCTGACTCAACCATGATCCATGCAGACTTATTACATTATTAACCCACGCAGGGGTGCGGAAATTTCGTTTACAAAATTTTGTACTGGAGCATAAAATGCCCAAGTAGAACCAAAATATCTTCAACATACTTGCATCTGATGATGCATATCTTCATGGCACATGAGTTGACCCCCTAGCTGAATAGGCGGTCAACAGAGAGTAAGTTCTTCTTTAGGCCCGGTACATAGAGTACGTGCTTCATTGTTATTGAGTTTTTTGAATCTAGCTTGTAGTTTGATTCTCCTATTCCCTTGATGGGATATTGATAATCATCTCCAAGAGTTACTTTCTGAGAAAACTTATTTTCTCAAATACAAGAGAGAGTATTTTTCTTACCCGTCATATGTTTTGATGCACCGCTATCAATGAGCCATGTGTCCTCTCCAGGTGATACAAATCCTGAGAGAGCTGAGATCAAGACATGGTCCTTAATCATCTTCATAGGTGGTTCTTCATCTTCGGCTATGTGAGCATGTTGCCTTTTGTGCTTCCTCTTGTATTCTTCTCTTCTTACTGGACAAGAATTCGCCTTGTGTCCCATCTTATCACAATGATAGCATTGTATAGATGAGAGATCTCGTCCCTTGCGTTGTCCTTTCTTCTGAAAATTTCTTGAATGAGATTCTTGGTTGTTGAATTTGTTTGATGGTTTTGGTTCTCTATGAAATTCCCTTTTGAAGTAGGGTTTCTTCCTTCCTCCTTTTGTATGAATAGCTAGGGCTTGATCATCGTCCCTTGCTAGTAGTGCTTCACGGTTGGCTACCCTTGTCTCTTCTTGGGTGCATTCTTCCCATAGGCCTTCAAACTGTAGTTTCTCCTTTCTGCCACATACTGACTGGATGAAAGCATCCCAAGGTCTTGCGAGACCATTTAGGGCTGTTATCACGAATTCGTCTTCGTCGATGGTGTCTCCAATCGCTTTTAACTGTTCTTTTATTTCTGAGATTCGGGAGAAATATTCTTGAATCATTTCTCCTTTCTGCATCTTGGTATTCTTCAATTGAGTTCTTAGATTCATCTTTCGATTGATGTTATTTCCTTCATATAGTTTGCTTAGAGAGTCAAACATTTCCTTCGGAGTCTTCTTGGACGATACATACGGGATCAGGTGGTCTTTGATTGAATCTGCAATGATTCTTTGAGCCCTAATTGAGTCCTTTTGATGCTTCACTTTCTCTACGGCATCTTCAGGTTCCTCCACTTCTTCTTTGATAAATCTTGCTAGGTCATTCTCTGCAAGGATCAAACCGATCCTATACTTCTAGGCACGGAAGTTGTCTATGCCTTCTAGTTTCTCAACAAGCTTTGTGCTTGCAGACATCTTGTACTTGAGGCTACGAAAATGACCAAAAATTGAAAGTGCTTAAAATCAAATTTTGACCTTACCAGGAGGTGCGCTTGGCTGAGGCGAGTAGCCTCGTGTCCTTGGATCTGAGAAAAACCAATTTTTACCCCGTCAAATCTGATCTGCAGATTTTTGGACTGGTGCTTCTGGTACTTCTGGTACTCTGGTACTTCTGGTACTAGTTTTCTGGTACTTCTGGTACTTTTGTGAAACTAGGGTTTCACTTTTCGGCAGATCCAGCCACTGAAAAGGTGCCCTCTAAGTGCCAAATTGATCCTGAGGGGAGGGCGCAACTTTCTAGGTGTTTAGGGAGCTGAAAAGAGTTACTTTTGCAAAACCCTAATTTGCAGGTACTGCAACAATGACGTTTTTTTCTTGCAAATTGTGTTTCCTTCAGGTTGGCTCTGATACCATGTTAACGTTTATGCCATTATTATAGTTCTTTGCATTTCAATAGATAAGAGCATCATAAGAACAAGATCACTGAGAAATATACATTCACAAGAGACACAGCATTTATCCTGGGAAACTCTCTAGGGGAAGAA
Organism: Picea engelmannii; assembly: GCA_009831015.1. NCBI lineage: Eukaryota > Viridiplantae > Streptophyta > Pinopsida > Pinales > Pinaceae > Picea > Picea engelmannii. The sequence goes on along the minus strand of ML783854.1, from coordinate 944,249 downwards.
AACCCAGCAAAAACTTCCTTATCATAAATAGCTTATACAATGTTCAAGAGATAACTCAAACCAATACAAATAGTCCTCTCCAAGAGATGCGCCACTCTTCTTCTCCTCTCTCCAACTGGTAATTGCAGCTTGCCTCATAAGATAATGAGCAAGTGAGTTGTGTGATAAAGTGAGGCGCTAGCCTCCTATATATACAAGACTGGCACGTGTGAGAGGGTTTCACTGGCAGGGCCGACTTCTTATTCTGCCCATTATAATTGTCCGATGACCAATCCGCAAAAGGGGATTTGGTCCTAATACAATTACCGACATGATTAATCCACAATGGGGATTAATCTAATGAATAAAATAACAATAATAATAAGAATGCTCTTCGCAGTTACATTATTTCAACAGTTACATTTCTGCAATTTGGGGCAGCAAGGAAATGAATTATTGTAGTTTGTACACTTCAGCATCAATAGTCATTATTCCTCATTAGAACAGCCTCCCATTGAGCCTTGATTTGACCTCATTTTCCCAATGATAAGACACTAATCTTCAATCCACTCATCCATTTCATTTAGTAAAATTTATCAACTTGTTTTACTAGAGCCATCTCTTCATTTTCACCTTGGACTTTATTGCATTAGCTCTAGTAATACTAGTCTAGGGATGCCCCCTTGAGCCAGAGGAGAATCAGCCTAAAGAGTGGAAGTGGGTTGTTGAGGTGGCATTGTATAAACCCTCCAAGTTGCCCATGGGCTAGCAATGATCTTTTGGATTTTAACTTTAAAGTGCTAGTTAACTTAACCTACAGTGAACAAGTGTATCAGGTTGATATTGGTCTACACGCATACTAGCAATATTGGATTGAGTCGACAGCTTCTGATAATAGAAGATATCGTTAAGCTCGTAAATGGGTTGCCCAATGACGAAGAGGATGTGATAGTGGTGTTCCAAGCTAAGTCTATTGTTGAGGGTTCAAATGAGGAGTTTGGTCCCAATGAAGATGTTTGCGTGAAGTATGTGGTGCAAAAGATTCAACAAGGGTATAAGATCTGATCAATCAAGTTTATGTTAATCCTTGTTGTGCCCCAATTGCTCTTGACACAAATCCTACTAAAATGTTGGCCACATGAGTGTTCTAAGGCAGCGATTCGAGATGCAAATTTCTACACACAAGGGATCCAACTAGACTAGGTAACCTACTTGACCAATGAAATTATCTAGGCTTGTAGAAACACGCAAGATTCCAATCAAGAATTGAAGTATGGGTCCTTATGTTGCTTTTAGTAATGTCACAGTGGGAGGATCCCCCGAGTAGGACTCTACCAGACATTCCTAAGGACAAAATTTGCGGACCGAAGTATAGAGAGCTCACACACTTGTTTGACTCTAAGCAGGCGCAGCACACAATGGAGTGATGTCTTGAAGACTATTACCAAATGATAGTGAATGCCATAAACAAGTTGTTGTGGATCTCTCCTGATCTCATTGACATTTACGAAGCATGGTATCGATTTGAAGTGGATAGACACAGTGATTATCTACAAAGTCGATTGTCTGATAGCAGAGTGACAACTAATGAAGTTGTTGAGCAATTTCCCTATGTGTTGACGAAGAAGAGGTTGTAGAGGATCCTCAAACATTGGGGCCAAGATGAGGAGCAAGACATGAAGAACACAGGTGAGAAGGTTGACCAATTGGAGCAAGTGGAGCCCACTAGTACTTCCTCACTTGCAGCTACTCAAGAGAAGAAACAAAAGACAACCACCAATATTGCAGTAGCCATACCTCATTAAACTCAAAGTAAAAAGGCTAAGTTTGTTGTTGACTCTAAAAAAGAAACAGCCGCGAACATGGAAAAGAAAGAACAAGAAGAAGATGAAGAAGAGCCTTCTCGAGAGGGTCTCACAGAACTTGATTTCTTGAATTTATAGAATGACCTTGTAACGGGTATGTCAATGAATGTACAAAACCATCAAGAGAGATATCATTTACTACGGACATTGGTACCCTTGGCAGACTAGTCTTAAACTAAGTCCTCACCATCTCTGCCTAGATTGAGAAATCGTCGCAACGAAATCGAAAAGCAATGTCTTCTATGTTTCTTTATCAACAAAAATTTAAAATGGAGATTGCTAGATCCAATACAGGTTTGAGATCCACCACATCCACATAGTATAAAAAACCCTTGTAGTTGTTAAAGACATTAAAACTTGCTTTTTTTAAAATATGAATAGTTCAAAATACCCTGCAGATCATAGGAACTGTAGAGGATTCTAATGATTTTGGAAAAGATTTGAATTTGAATAAGATCACTACTATTCCTCGTGACACTTATTATATTGATTTGGATTCGTAGGAAGACAACCCAATGCGTGTGACAGAGTTATCTGAGTTTTAAGAAACTTCACCAAAGCAAAAGAAGTCAATGTTGACATCGAAGAGTCGTATGGACATAATCGCAGCAGTTTCCCAAGAGATCAACCAAGCATCCACATGCAATTTAGTTGCTTCTTTGGGATAAAGGTTTGGATTTGTTTCCTTGGTCGACAAGGCCAACAAAGCAAAGATCACAAAGAATTATCTGTGGACTAGGTCCAAGTCAAACTCAAAGAGAACTGTTCTTGGATTTCCTCATGTGTTCCCATGGTTTAACCAATATTGAATGCAATGTAAAAAGTTAACATCACATTGCATTCCACATGCTCAAGATCTGACATAGAGTTTGAGAATTAGTAGTCCGTTGCAAAGCCATGACATAAGGCATTGGTCCTTTTTAGTGTACATTTTTAATGACAAAAATCAGCAAGCTAATATAATGTCAAACACTTAGCAACCTAGAGATCACTGTCTTCATAAACTTCATAAATGCATAAACCCACATTCAGAAATTTCCATAAGCAAAAATACACATTGCTAAGCAAAATAGCAGCGGAAATAACATAGTGGACAGCAACCCATAACACTCAGAAATTTAGGCAAATGCCAGGGAAAACCCCAATGTGGGGAAACCCAACAAGAGAGAGGGAGAGATATTATTATTCAGCTTCAGGAAAGTACAAAACAGCAGCACATACACATTTCCAGCCAAGGAAAATACCTCACAGCACCAAAACAGTCACACCAAATTCTGCCTCGTTTTCCATGCCAAATCCGTACTATTGTACGACCTCTTCCATACCTCTATTTTCGTGCCAACAGTCAGTTGTATGGACTGTTCCGTACAGCCCAGAAACAACAAACAAGATTCTGAAATCCACCTCAAAAATCGCACCCAAAACTGCCTTGATTTTCGTGCCAAATCCGTACAGTTGTTCGAAATTGTATGGACTGTACGGATCCGTACAGTACAGCCTCCCACAACAGAAAAATAACTCGACCCAAAAACACAGAAAAAATTTCTTGGGATTTGTGCCCTCCTCCTTCGGAAATGTGCCCTCCTCCTTCGGAAATGTGCCCTCCAAGCTGCTCACTTTCCTCTCTCAAGCTTACTCAGAAAATCTCTCTCACTCAACTCCTCTCGTCTTCTCGATGTGTTCTCAACATGTCTTGCACACTACCCAATGCATTCTTTTATAGATCTGAAAATGACATTTTCCCTCCAAAGTGTCTTTTCACCTTCCCCAACCCTAAATCCAAAGGCCAAGATTAGATCTTGCCTTTTTCAAGATCAAGGGTCATCATCCATTCCCTCCAAAATCAATCACTTGAAATATTAAAGTGATTTCACTTTATTACATAAGTGTTTTATGAAAATAAAGTCACTTTAAAATTAGAAGGTACACTTTATTAAAAAGTCACTTTAATAAAAGAACCACTTAAAACAACTTTATAAAAACTCATTACAAAGTTAAGTGCTTGGTAGTGTAAACATGAGGTAACATCCGCATACAAGACAAAACATGCGGAGTACCTCCCGAGCTAAAAAGCCAACACTCCCTCTTAGCGAGGGATGTACTTGCTGCCACCTCCATCATCTGGTCCCATCACACTGTGCTCTGTAGGAGCTCCCTCTGAACCTGGAGCCATCCTCAACACTTGCACAGAACTCGAACTAGAAGATCTTCTCCTAGCAACATCCTGGAACCCTAATCTCACTTCATCTTGAGCATTGGTTCGATCAACCTGGCTAAGCATCCTGCCAGTGCTCAAAAGAGACTCGCTCTCTTCTCTAGGAATGCAAGACTGAATCCTTGGTGCCACCGCAGTCTCAGAAGCCTCCTCACGCTCCTCATCCGACACTGAATCATACACTAGAGGTTGTCCTCTCAACATATACAACCTGTCCACTCAGTCACTGATCAGCTGCAGCTCCACCGGGTCCACTCCCTGCTTGTAGATAAAGACATGTTCCCTCTTGAACAAAATGCAATATCCTACATCCTCCAAGGCTGAGACTGAGAGCAAGCTAACCCTCAACCTTGGAACAAAGAGAACTCCATCAAGCTCCAAGAGTCCCCCAAACTCGAGTTGGAATCTAATATTCCCAACTCCATGTACAGCTTTCGCCATACCACCTTCATTTACCACTTGTCGGCCAGGACCAATCTCTGTGAAATCTAGGAATACTCGCCAAACTTTCGTCATGTGGCTAGAGGCTCCACTATCCACAATCCATCTGATATCACCTCCAAATCCTCCGTTGCTGACACTGGAAACTAGGGTCACCAAAGAAAATTCCTTTTCGTACCTTGAAGCAAAGTCTTCCATGGTTGTTGTAGCAATTGTCTCAAGCCCCTCTGACTTTGTCTTCTTCTTCCTCTCAGGACAATGAGAGGCAAAGTGCCCCAATTGGTTACAACAATAGCATCTGACTTTAGTCAAGTCCCTTCCGAAACTTCCTTTCTTCTTGCTCTTTGCAGTAAGAGCAACATTCTCATAAACTCCGTCTGTCTTATATTCACTGCTCTGAGATCTCTCCTGGATCTCTTCCTGAGTGAAGTCATCCCACAGTCTGCTCCAATCTGGTAGATGCTCACGTCCAACCACACACTTCACGAAAACTTCCATTCTTTGGTGAAGCCATTTAAGGCTATCCTCACCAACTCAGAATCCGTAATGACCTCTCCAACAGCAGCCAGCTCATATTTTACTTGAGCCACTCGGGTAAGATAAGAAGAGACACTCTCCTCCTTGCCCATCTTGGTATCATGCAGCTTAGCCTTCAAGGCCATCTTTCGGTTCTCGTTCTTCACCTCAAACAAGTTTTTAAGTGCCTCCCACATCTCCTTGGCAGTCTTTTTCTCATCCAAGTGTGGGATAAGGTGATTGTTAGATTTAGGGAAGTAAAATAGAAAATTATTGTCTTTTAAAATTTCAGTTAGATAGAACAAATAAATCAAACCTTAGAACAGAAAAGCAATACAATATTGAACTGTTGAACTTAGGAAATCAAATCAGAGAATGAACAACAATTAGATTTGAATCTTAAACAATTTCCGAGTGTGCACAACACTCAGATCTAAACTGACAGTGATTAGATTAAAACAAAATCTATTTCTAAGTAAGCAAGATCATAGGATTTCTAAATTAGATCTAGATTGATCAAAACAAAACTAGTTATGATAAAGATCTAAACAATGATAGATAGATCTAAAAAACAGATCTAAACAATAGTTCTGATATAGACCTAAACAATGATAGATAAGTCTAAAGAACAGATCTAATCAATAGATCTGATATAGATCTAAACAATGATAATCTAGAGAACAGATCTAAACACTAGGTCTGATATAGTTCTAAACAATGATAGATAAATCTAAAGAACAGATCTAAACACTAATAGATTCCAGAATTAAAAAACACACAGCTCTAAAAATTAACAAGTTGATCTGAACAATAAAGTAGCTTACTTCTGATGTCTTACCTCTAATCAATGAAGAAGTTCATGCCTCACACAAGGGATGAAGTGCCACTAAGAATATGCTCAGAAAAAATCAAGTATCATGGATCTACCTCAAGGGTTAGATCTCTTGCCAAGAGAATTATAGGACTATTAAACCACCACCAGAACTTCACACAAGTATATTCAGAAAACCCCACAAACCCTCATGCATAAAGGAAACAGCCAGGAGGAGGGACAACTGCCTTAAAAGATAGCCCAGCTACCTTGCTTAGGGTGTCGCGGCCTTCACAAGAAGCTCAGATAGGGGATGGCAACCTGTTGAAGAGGGTTTGTTGGCTAGTAGAAGGACGGCTGGCTGGCAGTACCCAAAGAGAGCAGTAACACAACTATTCTCAGCAGTGGAAGGCACTCACCACACTCACATAGCAGCAAAAATCAGCAAGGACCTGGTAACAATTCTGCCACAAAAGGGAGGCCTGATGGCTGTCAATAAAAGGGGTCGCTGACTATTACAAGGAGGCCGCTAACTGTTGCAAGGAGGTCGCAGGCTTACAAGGGAGCAATCCGCCACACTTAGAAGGAAGAGAAGGATGAGAGTAGGAATGAAGGGGGAGGGGTTCTTATTTATACTTTTGGGTGAGGGTTAGATAAAAGAAATAAAATTAAAAATAATATATTTAATTAATATAAATATTAATTAAATATATTTATAATTTATATTAATTAAATATTTCTTGTATTAACCCCAAAATACAAAACACAAACCCCAAACAAACTCAAGCCCAACAACCAAGGGTGGGGGGTTTAGGAGAGGTTTACACAAGTCCATATAATTCTCAAGGTGACCTTTTTAACTTTATCATCGCTGCATATGGGATACATCCCTCATGTGGTCATGTCAACCTTCAAAGAGGATCATACACCAACAACTACCTGATCAAGGACCAGGTTGCCCCAGAACATATCTGGGGTCTTATCCACAAAGGTACAAGACCAAGGATCAACCCATGCCTTGGACATGGGTACCCTGGAACACGTCCAGGGTCCCTAGACATATCTAAGGACTTAAACTGCTTGGTTCCAGACCAAGAACCCCAGTCATCTACTGGGGGGCCTCACAAGGGTCTTCACTGCTTGGTCCTAGACCAAGAACCCCAGTCATCTACTGGGGGCCCTTACAAGGGTCTTTTGCCATGGCTCTAACTATTTGGTCCCAGACCAAGAACCCCAGTTGTGCACTAGGGGCCCTAGATCTCAACTAGGGTCTTTGCCATCCTCCCAGAGAATGGCTTTTGCAACTGCTTTAAAATCAACACTCCCTCTCAGCAAGAGAGGCATTCTCAGCTGCACCAAGCTTGTCACGAAAGTATACAAACTTTGTCAGGGACAGTGGCTTGGTAAAAATATATGTCGTATGTTCTGCCATCGAAACATACTGAATGTTGAGAACGTTCTTCTGTGCCATGTCTCGAACATAGTGATATCTCATCTCAATGTGTTTCGACCTGTCGTGAAACACTGGATTCTCGGTGAGCTTTATATAGCTCTGATTGTCACAGTGAATGACTGTGGGTTCAAGTTCTGAACTGAACAAGTCTGAAAGTAGCTTCCTAAGCCACACTGCTTCTCTGCTAGCAGCACTTGCAGCAATGTATTCTGCTTCTGCAGTGCTTTGGGCTATGGAGCCCTGTTTCCTGCTGGACCAGGAAATCATTGTTGAACCCAAACTGAAGCAATAT
>ML783854.1:903810-926903 GCA_009831015.1 Picea engelmannii | reverse complement strand
TAAGGAGAGGGGTTAGGGAAAATATAATTATAATTAAATATTGACATTTAATTAATATAAATATTAATTAAAATGTCAATTAATATTAATATAAATTATAAAAATCCCAATCACATAAAATAAATCCCCAATCACATAAAGCCAATCTCCAATCACATAAAACAAGAGGAAAAGCAAGACAACAAAGGGGGGCCTTTTAAGACAAAGTAAAGGGGGGTCCATAATGTCATAACATGTCCACATGAGTCTCATAATGACCTATAAACTTTATCATCACTGCATAGGAGGGTACATCAACAATGTGGTCATGTCCATCTTCATAGGCACTCCTAGGTCTCATGGACCATCCAGGGAGAGAGGAAGAGGATCACACATCAACCCATCTTGGTATTTCACCAAGATCTACCTGGTCAAAAACCAAGTTGCCCCAGAACATATCTGGGGGCCCTAGAACACATCTAGGGTCTTATCCACCAAGGTACAAGACCAAGGATCAATCCATGCACTAAGCAAGGGTTCCCTGGAACACATCTAGGGGCCCTAGACTCATCTAGGGACTTATATCAACCACCAAGGAACATATCCAAGGATCAATCCAAGCACCGGGCAAGGATTCCCTGGAACACATCCAGGGGCCCTAGACACATCTAGGGACTTACTTCAACCACCAAGGAACATATCCAAGGATCAATCCAAGCACCGGGCAAGGATTCCCTTGAACACATCCAAGGGCCCTAGACACATCTAGGGACTTACATCAACCACCAAGGAACATATCCAAGGATCAATCCAAGCATCGGGCAAGGATTCCCTGGAACACATCCAGGGGCCCTAGAACACATCTAGAGTCTTACTACTTGGTCCTAGACAAAGAACCCCAGTCATATACTAGGGGCCCTCACTAGGGTCTGTTGCCATGGCTCTTCACTGCTTGGTCTCATACCAAGAAACCCCAGGAGTGTGTTGGGGGCCCTAGTCCACAGTTAGGGTCTTTTCCATCCTCCGGATAATGGCTCTTGCAGCTGCATTAATTTCAACACTCCCTCTCAGCAAGAGAGGCATTCTCAGTAACACCAAGCTTGTCTCAAAAGTACATAAACTTTGTCAACAACAGAGGCTTGGTCAAAAATATTTGTTGTTTGTCCTGCCGTCGGAACACACTGAATACTGAGAATGTTCTTTTGCACTATGTCCCGAACATAGTGATATCTCAACTCAATGTGTTTCAATCTATCATGAAACACCAGATTCTCGGAGAGCTTTATACAGCTCCAGTTATCACAGTGGATGACTGTGGGTTCCAGCTCAACATTGAACAAGTCTGAAAGTAGCATTCTGAGCCACACTGCTTCTCTGCTAGCAGCACTTGTAGCAATGTATTTGCTTTTGCAGTGCTCTGGGCTATGGAGCCATGTTTCCTGCTAGACCAGGAGATCATAGTTGAACCCAAACTAAAACAATATCCAGAAGTACTCTTCCGGTCCACTGCACTACCCATCCAATCTAAATCTGTATATCCATGAAGCATTACACCTCCACTGGAAGTGTATCTAAGCCCATAGGCTATAGTCCCCCGAACATATCTCAAAATATGTTTAACAGCAACCATATGAATATGCTTCGGTTCACACATGAACTGGTTGAGGGCATTCACTGCATGATAAATATCCGGTCTGGTATGTAGAAGATACTTCAAGGACCCAATCATCTACCGATATATGGTGAGGTCTTCCGGATCTGAACCTATAGTTGGGTCTTGTAACTTCTTCAGGTTAGAAATCATCGGTGTGGATATGGACTTACAGTCCAACATGCCAAGTCTGCAGAGCATATCAACTGCATACTTGCTCTTGTGAGAGAAAGATCTCACCTGCTTTTGCCACACCTCTAAGCTCAGAAAATAATGCATAAGACCCAAGTCTTTCATTTCAAATTCTACTGAAAGCTCCCTCTTAGTCTGAGCTATCAAATTTTCCTCTCTTGTAAGGAACAGATCATCCTAAGATAACAAAATGATTATGTACAATCTTTATATAAAGATTGAGATCTGCAATACTCTTGGTGAACCCAAGACTCTGTAGAGAAACTATCAATTCTTCCATACCAAGCTCTCGAAGCTTGCTTCAATCCATGGGATTCTTTCCCATAGATTACGAACCCCTCAGGCTATTCGATATAACCTCTTGCTCAACTTCACCGTTAAGAAAATCAGTCTTGACATCTATCTGGTGAAGTTTCCAATCAAAAACTGCGGCAAAAGAGATAATGATCCTGATGGAAGTAATCTGGCAATAGGAGCAAGGATCTTGTCATAGTCAATTTCTCTTTTCTGAGAGAAGCCACGAGCCACAAATCTAACCTCAATACTACCATATGTTGCATGTCATGGCCCAATCCACATACCAGGACTACTCCCTCTGAGTCTTATAAAATGTCTGCTTTCCTGCATGTGCAAATTGGCTCCCTCTAAACCTACAAGATCCTTTAACTCTGAATTGGTGTCGTATCTCTTCAAGATGGACTCTCATACCGGGGAAAAAGTTCTATCATACTACAGAGTTCCCAAACCAAAAATGACCTAGCTAACATCAACAAGTATATGCTGAGATCACAGCTTCCTTGGTCATACAAAAGAGATTCTAACAGTAGGATAATCACAACTCTTCTTGCTGTCATTAGTAGTCACATACTTATTTCAAATTCAGTGATTAAAAACGTACTTGGTCTTACCTTGAACTTACTTGGGCTGAAGACACACTCTTTATTTTGCAGCCTGCTACCATTGGTAGCTTCCAAAGAAAACCAAAAAGTGTTTGTCAACAAGTAGGGCAGTCTATCTTTACCTCATATGGTTCAAAAAAAAATTTAAACACAAAACTGGTAAAAAATCTATGCACAACCTAGCCTGTAATGTCTTTCCAAGATCCTGCGAACAGATCTAAACTTGGGTAAGGTCCCCATTTCTCAAAGACGTGAACAAAACACAATAATCTAGCTAGGATATTGTTATTTGCAGGATCTATGAAAATCCCTCCCGACTCCTCTTTGTCTAGATTTCAGTTAAAGGTTTCATGAAACTTCAGATTGAGTAATTGCTTTTGAAAGCAATACCCTAAATATCTTATCTGAAGTATAAATTGTAACCTACATGTAAACTATAAATTTAGTTGTTGCAAAGATATGCACAAGTTATGTGATTTCATATATGCATTCCAGCCAGGAAATTCCATAGACAGTTTTGAATTGCTATGGAAGATAATTTGAGAATGATATAAATCAGGTAGATATCAATAGTCTTGACACTTGTATGTTCCATATAATGAAACGATGGCTTTGCACCCAATCTATTGCTCTCGCTGTTTCAATGGTTTACACCCATAAATTCAATCCAGGACTGCCCACAGTGAATGATGCCCATATTGACCTCAGAGCTTCATATCCAGTAATAGAACAGTTTCTGCAGTTTAGTGGCAATCAATAATAACAGTTTTGACTGGACGGTGAGTATCCTTTTGACCATCGATTGTGTCCAGTAACGGATTTGAAGGAGTGTTAGCCACATCAATTGAAAACCGACATGTGGTCTTTGAAAGGTCTGCCTAGGCATAAGGAGTGCTACATTGTTACATGGAGGCATATCATCCTTTCTTGCTGAGAGACTTGGAAGTCTTGGTGCTTTCATAACATCATTGTAATTGTACAAATTCTACAAGTGAAATGGATTCAAAACTAACCATGTACATGATCTGAAGAGACTTGGCTTTTAGCACCTTGTTACTAGAATTTGTTAATAATATATGTGGATCAGAAATGTGAAAGCTTTAGCGTTATTTCCTCACCAACTTAAAATGCCAGATGATCCTCATTATAATTCTTTTTAGCAAGTCTTTGGCACTTTCATTATGTACAGGAATAAAAACAAAATTCGAGGAAATGGTATCGACATTGAATTGGCTCACATCCAACTGCTTGCTTTAGTAGCAGTGGCTTTTGTGATGCAATTATATTGATGTTTAACAAAATGACAAAAGCAATGTCTCTGCTAGTGTTTTACATTAATACAAGTGGCACTGTTCCATGGTTATAATGGAGATGCTAGCCATATAGGTGCTCTATTTCCATATCTCCTTGAGCTTTCAATTATTCAAGGCTTTTGAAGCACAAAAAAGTAAACTATGCCCTGCTATGCTAGGCGGAGTCATTATTTGAAATCAATAAGAGTGATGTTACAAAAATAAAATCATAAACTGAAAAAGTGCTTACAGGCACCAAAAGTACATTTCAGTTACAAGCTAATCATTACCAGAGTTCTGTCATTCTTTCCGCCAGTGTACAAAATCTTGAGAAATGGTTTGATTCAACAGGAGCTTTTGGAAGTTTGCACTGTTGTCATTGCATTCATGCATTTGAGATACGGAACTACCCAAGTAACTAGACGTCTTTTGTTTGCTACAAGTTTTGAATGTCAGTTATGGCCCTCGGGTTATGATCTATGTAGTGGAGCAAGGTAAAGCGATGAGCATACATCACCCAATTGGCAAGTGTACATCATACTCTTTCAGTGTGAGATCTAAGGTCCATGTTATTAGCAAATAACAAATAAGCCTTTTTTTTAAGGTTATCAGCATAGCTTTTTAATGTGATAAATCTACCAACAAAATACATGTTGTTGCATCCTTACTACTCTGTTGAGTGTGCCATGAAGATCTGAAGAACAAAACCTAAAACAAGGATCTACGTAGGCTCAAAAGTTTTCCACTGGAGAGCTCTTTTCACGCCCTAAGCTCTGAAACCATGTTAGAATTAGGGAAAAATGAAAAACAAAAGGCTTTTAAAAAAATTTGTTTACTAGATCAGCATATATGAGAAGAGGTAAAAACAGATCTGAATACAAACAAGATTTCTGAGTACAAAAATAAACCTCTGGCTTACCTCCTGATCAATGATAGATGTACCTGTCACATGTGTAGATGTATCCCTCTGAAATATGCTCAGAAATTAGTTTAGGTTCATGGATCAAACCTCTAGGATTTGATCTCTGTCAAAATGAACTAAAAGACTGTTTTTCCAAAGTATAGACCACCAAAGGGATGTTGTACACAGAGGAGACAGCAACAGCAAGTATACCACAAGTTGAGACAGCCAAAAGGCACCACAGAAGGCAGCAGCAAGACTTCAGCAATACCCTCCACAACTGTAACAGCAAACCCTTCACACTTGAAACAGAAAAACCCTTCACACTTGAAACAGAAAAACCCTCCACACAAGAAACAACAAAACCCTTCACACAGGAAAAGTCTGGACAGCAAGTGGAAACCCCCACAGGGACCTCAGCTCAACACGTGGCAGCCAGGAGGAGAGGTCGGACTACTAAACACAAGCCTGGCAATCAAAGATATAGGCTGCGGCTTTCATACACTGGGTTGTGGCTCTAATGGACAGGTCCGGCAGCCACAAAAAGGTGCCGCATGCATCTCAGCATGAGTAGACAGGCCTGGCAGCCAAAGAAGGGGGCCGCATGCACCCTATACAACCAGCAGACTGCAAGAAGGAGCTTCAAGCCAACACCAAGACCAATCAAACTCTCAGATCTGAAACTGATAACCAAAAGAGAGGTCGCACCAACAAAATGGAGTAACTGAGGTAGCCGCAGCTATAGGAGAGAGAGGAGAGAGTAAGTGTGTGAGTGTTAAATGCTAGAGGGTAGGGTTCTATTTATAGTTAGGGAGAGGGGTTAGGGCAAATATAATTATAATTAAATATTGACATTTAATTAATATAAATATTAATTAAAATGTCAATTAATATTAATATATATTATAAAAACCCCAATCACATAAAATAAATCCCCAATCACATAAAGCCAATCTCCAATCACATAAAACAAGAGGGAAAGCAAGACAACAAAGGGGGGCCTTTTAAGACAAAGTCAAGGGGGGTCCATAATGGCAAAACATGTCCACATGAGTCTCATAATGACCTATAAACTTTATCATCATTGCATAGGAGGGTACATCAACAATGTGGTCATGTCCATCTTCATAGGCACTCCTAGGTCTCATGGACCATCCTGGGAGAGAGGAAGAGGATCACACATCAACCCATCTTGGTATTTCACCAAGATCTATCTGGTCAAAAACCAAGTTGCCACAAAACATATCTGGGGGCCCTAGAACACATCTAGGGTCTTATCCACCAAGGTACAAGACCAAGGATCAATCCGTGCATTAAGCAAGTGCATTAAGCAAGGGTTCCCTAGAACACATCCAGGGGCCCTAAACTCATCTAAGGACTTATATCAACCACCAAGGAACATATCCAAGGATCAATCCAAGCACTGGGCAAGGATTCCCTGGAACACATCCAAGGGCCCTAGACACATCTAGGGACTTACATCAACCACCAAGGAACATATCCAAGGATCAATCCAAGCATCGAGCAAGGATTCCCTAGAACACATCTAGGGACTTACATCAACCACCAAGGAACATATCCAAGGATCAATCCAAGCATCGGGCAAGGATTCCCTGGAACACATCCAGGGGCCCTACAACACATCTAGGGTCTTACTGCTTGATCCTAGACCAAGAACCCCAATCATATAGTAGGGGCCCTCACTAGGGTCTTTTGCCATGGCTCTTCACTGCTTGGTCTCATACCAAGAAACCCCAAGAGTGTGCTGGGGGCCCTAGTCCACAGCTAGGGTCTTTTCCATCCTCCGAAGAATGGCTCTTGCAACTGCATTAATTTCAACACTGTCAAAACCATGTCCATGTTCAACCAACTATTTATTTATCAAAGGTCCCACTAACTAAATTGACACTTGTGGTAGCTTTGGTTGATACAGAGATTCATGCACAACCACAAACTAGAGAAGATTATATGATGGAATTGCGACTTGAAAACCTCTAGAAGTAGGAAGTTGTTATTGTTTTCCGCAAGTAGGATCAAATTTATGTCAACTTTGACCAAGCCAACTGCCCAAGTACGAGTGTCCTGATTGCAAATTGAAGTTGAGACAACAAAGCACAAGCAAAAGTCTATGTAGAAACAAGCTTGGGATGCTCGACGCCATGAAAGGGACATCCATGCAATTATTGAACAAGTTAGAGAGCAACAACTAAAGTGCTTCCTAGAGAGCTACAATGATCTTAGTGAATGTTATGATCCTTAAACCTTAAACTTGAATCAGAAAAGAGATATCAAAAATGCTCCAAACTTTGGGCAACATCGTACAATGATGTTTTTATGGAAGGAAGCCACTCCTATTCACTTGCCTCTTAAGTTAGGGCTACCTCTCAATGAGCTAAGCTCACATACAAAATACTCCAATACATGCTCCATGAGGAGGACTCCATCCTTATTTATAGCTATCTATGAAACCCTAATCATAACCACCTCCTAACTATCTAGTGTACCTTCTTTAATGAGGCCATATTACATTTATTCCATGCTAACTGAATTGTGGGCCTTATTAAACAAACATAGTGGACCCAGTGCACTTTACATTGAATGGCCACCATAACTATACTATTACTACACTAGTGAGCCCTCTGCCCCCCCCATTACACCCTTAGGGAGGATCCAAACACTCCATCCCCCTTCAGAAAGCATTGCCCTCAACACTTGTAATGAGGATGTACAACAATAAACCAAGGTCCCATGGACTAGTGTTGACCGGAATGCTAAAGTAGGCCAAGGAACCAGGGTCCTATGTACAAGTGCTAGCCACCATGCTGAAGTAGTCCAAGAAAATCCACCATAAACCCAAGTCCCATGTACAAGCACTGAAGTAGTCTAGGAAACCAAGGTCCTATGTAGAAGTGTTTGTTGTAAGGTTAAAGAAGTCCACGAAGCTCACCCAAAAACCTAGGTCCCATGTCCAAGCGTTGATGTTGACTTCCAATTGATGACACCTAAGCTCGACGGATGGATGTGTATTGTCCTCCAAATGCTTGACAAGGTCATGTCGATCTAAATAAAGAGAACCCTCCATATCTAGAAGATCACCCATATAGTTGCAAAAGGTCAGGTGTAGATCTAGAAGGGATACTACCAATGGAGGATATGCAGGCTAAAAACTAGTAGTCATAACCTTCTCTTGACTTCCCTCAATGATGTTCTCTACATTAGGTATAGTAGAGTCCTCAAATAGAAGGTGAAAGTAGTTGTCATCCCAGAAATGGGAATTGTCCATATGCCAATCATCATAAGCATTCTCTAACTCATACCAGGCATGTATGTCGCTGGTATACTCAACTCATATCTGGAGTATACCAGCGACATACATGCCCAATCATCAGATCACATATGAATATAACTCAGATCTAAAGATAGTACTTTAATCTAATGTAGCAATGAACAGATCTGAATATAACAATAGATCTATATGACTAAACACAGATTTCAGATCTAGTAATTTTGCCTAATCATTTCACAATATATATATCCTTAGATCTACACAATGCATACTAGTTTAAACAGTTCTGAAGCAGAATTAAATCCAGATGAGTAAGGCACATACCTGGTACAGCAACCTTACCTCTAAAGATAGCACAGTAACCACAATAGGTATAGATCCTTTTTAGTATGCTCAGACAAAGGTTCAGTTCATGGATCAATAGTGGATCTCTATGTCAAAGACTGAAGGAACTTTCTTGCCACCAAGCTCAAAGGCCACAGGGATAAAAACACAAACCCAACCAAGGTAAATATGCCCAAACCCTCACACAGTAAAACCCTTACCCAAAAGGCTAAAAAACGGGACTGTGTATAAACCCTTATCTTAGCAGTGAACAGATGTGAGCTGTTGGGTAATTTTCTGCAAAATGGCACTCCACAAAATACCCTAGCAAGAGGGCCGCACATTGGATAAACTCTTCACACAGCAGATAGAGAAGAGGGGTACCAATAGAACCCTTAAGATCCGTTCACTGGACAGGGCCGTAACCTCAAAGGATTGCACACAATGGGAGGTACACAGCTCACAATAGCCCAACCAGCAAACTCAATGGAGACTACACCTTCACCTGCTGCAAACACAAGAAGGGCCGCACCTCTATCTACAGCTGGCGCAAGGAAGGCCGCACCTAGCCACACACAGCAATCAAAGGAAGGGGGACGGTGCTGGAAGGTTTCCCCAAGGCAGGCGGCAGCTTGAGATCACCCACAGCAGCCAGAAATATCCACAGCAGAGAAGAGGCGGTAGGCTAGAAGATATTCTCAGCAAATACAAGAGGCAGCTCCCACAGAAAATACCAAGAGGCAGCAGACCACAGCAAAAGAAGATCAGCGCTAGCTCTTAAGAGAGATGATAGGTGAGTGAAAAGTGAGAGGGGAGGGTTTATTATATAGTGTTTAGGTTAGGGTAAGGGTTAGCTTAAGTTAAATTAAAAATCACATGTTTAAATTGAAATTTAAACATGTGATAATAATATTTAAACTTTAACTTTAAATTTGCCCCTTAATAAAACAACAAAACCCCAAACCAATCAAACAAGGGTAAAGGAGGGTTTGCAAGGTGGCAATACTCATTCCTTCATATCACATGGTGAACCTATTACTTTATCATCACTGCATATGGGACTTATCCCTCTTGTGGTTATGTCCTTCTTCAAGGAAGGTCATGTACCATCAAGTACTTGATAGAGAATCAAGTAGCCCCAGGACTTTTCCTGGGGTCTGATCCACCAAGGTCAGAGACCAAGGATCAACCCATGTCGTATGCATGGGTACCCTGGACTTTTCCAGGGGCCCTAGACTTATCTAGGGGCTTTAACTGCTTGGTCATAGACCAAAAACCAACCCATACCGTATGCATGGGTACCCTGGACTTTTCCAGGGGCCCTAGGCTTATCTAGGGGCTTTAACTGCTTGGTCATAGACCAAGAACCCCAGTCGTATACTGGGGGCCCTCGCAAGGGTCTTTTGCCATGGCACTGACTGTTTGGTCCCAGACCAAGTACCCCCAGGAGTGCACTGGGGACCCTAGACTTACCTAGGGTCTTAGCCATCCTCCAGGAGAATGGCTCTCGCAGCTACTTATAAATTTAACACCTACCCACTCAGACACAGGTACATCAGCAACACTCCCTCTTGCTCCTATGCACTGATTGTGTGCCTCTCACTCTCCTTAGATCCGCTTTTATAATCTCCTAATGACTAAAACCCTAACCCTAGATCTTAATGGCCAAGATTAGATCTTGCCTCTCACAATCTAACGGTCATGACTTAATCTCTCGTTGGGATGACTTAAATCACTTAAGTCACTCAACTTTATAATAAAGTCACTTTAGTCATTACATAAAAGCCACTTTAACAATCTAGAGAGTGTCGCTCGGACACCTCCACATGCCAGGCACCACCAATGCGGAAGTACTTATCCGACCTACCCCAAAAGCTAACAACTCTATCACAAGAAACATGATCTACAATTTGCACTACTATCACAGAAAAACCCTAAAATCATTGATTTTAAATCAGTGATATCTTCACTTTCCAAACTGTGATGGGCAGTGAAGTTGAGGACACTAATATCAGTTGAAAACAACTGCTAATCAAAACTACTTAAAGTTGTGAGCTCTGGGGATTACAAAACCTCACATCTTGTAATGAGGCCTAGTGATTGTTTGGAGTGATCCAGTTTAAAACCCATCAACAATGATGATTTGGGGTGACATAGTTCAAAATATGTCTACAGAATTGGTTTGGGCTAAAAACCCATTAGTTGAATTGGTTTTGGCCAATCCAAGTAAAACAGCAACTAGTACAAACTGAGAATGGGGTTTAAATATTGTTTCTTTTCACTAAATTTTGTTCAATTACCTTTGCATGAAAACTCTAGAACTCTTGCAAAATTAGGCTTCTAGACACAGACCTACATAGTGAGATATTCAAGTAAAATAGACTTTCAAAGACAAACAAAATACCTACTCCAATAAAGGACAATAGATAATCCTGAAAAGGGTCACGCAATTTGATGGGGCATCCAAGGGAAGCCTGAAGCTTGTAGGGACGTGGTATTTTCCGGATTCATCGTGGGTACATTATAAGAACATATTAAAAATTCATAGGTAATGGATCAACTAATGAGGCAAAATTGGAAGCCATTTCCTAGGAATTAAAGAGGCCCCTCCTAGGAAGTTTTTAAAAAGTTTGTTTTGAAGGTGATTCCAAACTTATTATTAACATTCTAAATAAGAATTCTACGAGCTCATCATGGGACCTATTGAGCTACTCAAAATGGGCCAAAGAAGCTATTGGAGCATTGGGGGAATACCTATTACCAATGCAGCCAAATAAGGAGATCAGACAACCAAGTAGTGAATTGGTTGGCAAACAAAACAGTCACCACTCAAAATGGCCACGTCTGGGCTGAGGTGGATTCCACGTTGGCAGAATTTAATAACTGAAAACAGAAGTTGACTAGGCTGATGACCATGTCACCTCTCTCCATTTGTGTTTGAGATAATTAGACATCCCTATGATTCGCAATTAATGAGGTGCATGTCTCCAAAAATCCTCAGGATGAGGCACTGCTGCCCCAGAATTTTGAAGGACAAAGGTTATTAAGAATAACTTCAATGAAATTCAAAGACACGAGCATTCCCCATCGATGAGCACAGAGCTTCTTAAGGCAGAGAATTTGGGTAAATTCAGTATGACCAATGGAACTTTTCATCTGTCCAGTTCGCATTAGTTCCCTCATCACTCAGATTTGTCTGAATTCTTTCTCTGTTCTGGTTCAGCGAGCATGGGCGACTCGGGTAGGAGAGTTTGACTACACACTGGGGCTGTGGCTGCGGCAGAAGCTCAACAGGACAACCCCGTTGAGCAGAAAGAATGGTTTAAAGCTTTTACGGAGCAGTCAGGCCAGCCTCAAACCTCCTCCAAGGAGACCTCGACACCCTGGAAACCACTGAAAATTACAGTGAAAAAGCTTTACTATGCTATCTGTGACTTTGGTCAACATCTGAAAGAGAGAGATGAAAATAACCTCTCCGTTGTGCCAGGTATAAGGAAAAATCTATTGCCCTTGATGGAAAAGTTGGTCAACCATTATAAAAATTTTGATAAAGAAAAACAGGAGGAAGACCTCCTCAGGCAACCTCTCTGTAACTGCCCGATGGACATCAATGCCTCCCTGGCCAATCAGCAGCCACCAGTCCTCGTAGAGGATGAAAGTGGCCCAAATTCGAAAAAGCACCACCAGGGTGCATGACCCAATGCCAATGTTTCTCCATCAATCTGTTAAAATTATATATATGCTGGTACTTTGTATATAGTTTGGAATTTTTAGGATGTCCCTAATTTTTGTATGTTATATATGGCAAATTTTGTTTTAAGGACAATGTTTAAGCCATATTTTGTCATTAGTTTATGGTATGTATATAATCCAGTGAATGTATCCCCAATTGCTTCTACATGAACGATTCTTTCCTGTGGAAAAAATCATATATATGATTAAAAGAAAGTTTAACAAATTGCGCCGTACCTAATCTCGCAGCAACACATGAAGTGTTTCTATTTATGGTGGGAACCGCTGATGAGGTGCCCAGAAAAACCAGTTGCATTCCCCGGTGATCCTGAAAATCAGAACTGCTGTATATATTTGCTTCGTCTTTACCTTCTTTCAAGTCCGCCCCTGAATCACAAGTCTGGGCTCAGAATTTTAAACTTTGTTTCTGGGCGATATAAAACTGAGACACGGTTTCTTTTCCATAAAAACATTAAAAAACCTTTAAGAACTTCGAATTGCAACGGTCCCGGAGTTCTTATTTCACGTTTTCGTCCACCGGATTCTGCAGCCATGTTTCTCACATTTGAATATATTGCAGGTAGCTGTCGACTTCTCAGAAGAGAAATGTAAATACTAAAGCGGCTACTCCTCATCTTGCTGGGCTCCTCAAATCTTTGGAGTTTCAAAATCACAGGAAGCAAAATAAAAGACACCCAGGCTTCATTCATTCGGCACTGTAGTGTATTGTGCTTTCCCACGGCTTCTGGACTGAAGATTACTTTTCTAATGCCATAAGATTTAGTGCCCGGGAAACGAAGGGAAATTTCATATAAGTATCGGCTAACCTAGGATGTTTTCAGTAAAATGGTTTGATTGCGTTAGTTTGAATCAATTGGAAGGGGGAGAGGATCAAATGGTTTGATTGGGTTAGTTTCACTCATTCGAATGGGGAGAGGATCAAATTCTAAAGGAAAGGTTATATTTCATTTTGAAGAGTTATTATTCAAATAATTTTTTAAGGTTATATTTCAATTTGAAGGATTATTATTGATAAAAAATTTAAGTTAATAATTTGATTTAAGTAAGCAGGTTGGTTTTTTTTTATTGATATATTGATAAAATACACAACAATAATAATGTGATTGATGAGATTTCTATGGTGAGGAACACATAATTCCCCCCGCACACTTAGTATCAGAATTTATAATCAACTCTTCCCTCATTTTGAAGAGTTATTATTGAAATAATTTTTTAAGGTTATATTTCAATTTGAAGGATTATTATTGATAAAAAATTTAAGTTAATAATTTGATTTAAGTAAGTAGGTTGGTTTTTTTTTATTAATATATTTACGTCGAAAGGCATACACCTATTGACAATGGGCACAATTAATAATCTTTTAACCTTATTTAACTTTAAACCCTAATCTGATGGCTATGCATTGAAGATGCTAGCATATTCTTAGTCGTCCTCCAAAATCAATGGATCAGATTTATTATTCATAACTTTCTTGCATTTATCAAGGCATCCGTTAACATGTTTACTTTTTAACATTTACCTAATCACATTAAAAAATTACTGTAAGGATATGTAATTGTCACGTTCCATTTATCAACCTAATGCAACCAAACGGATTACCACAAACGTTTTATATTGGGGGCACACGTTCTCAGCCGCTACCTTTCGGCATTCTCAGCCGCGAGTTAGCGGTTGTGCTAGTGATAAAATACACAACAATAATAATGTGATTGATGAGATTTCTATGGTGAGGAACACATAATTCCCCCCGCACACTTAGTATCAGAATTTATAACCAACTCTTCCCTCCAATTAGAACCCAGGCTTTTTGTCCTAATGATGGATCTTGATATGGATCTGAAACGTCGACAATCCATTGACAATACTGTGGTCTCTCCGAACACATGTGAAAATAATATTGTGGCTAGAAGATGAGCCAAATGTTTATCAAAATCATTAAATTATGTTGGCTTGTAATGAGGGAAACTAGGTCAGCTATCAAAAATACATATAATAGCATGCCTATGTATGGAGTTATTATCTGACAAGTCTAAGACGGGGAAACCAAAACCAAGAAACTGAAAAACTAGCAGACCCATATAGTAAAGATGCATAGCAAGGACATGACCATCATTTATTAATAACATGAACTTGGGGAGCCCCCTTGGGTTGAGCATTAGTAGATTGAATTGACGGTTGTGGAGGTCAAGAGCTCGAAGGCTTATCCTTGTCATTTGTTAGCTGAAAGATGTCAGCATGTTTCTTCATCAGCCATGAGACCATGGTCATCAAGACATTGGTCTGACACTCCAAAGCATCCAGCCGCTGAATAGATTTCTTATATTATAGCTCATGTGGCCTCATGCCCTACATAACCATAGCCTTGACGTGCCAATAGAGCTCCAAGGTCCGATGGAACTTAATATCCTTGTTCTCGGTGCAACCCAAATCAGGGATAATGTTTCCCACTTGCCTCTCTACAACTTCATCCTCAATATAGGCCCTCATAGTCCGAACATCTTCCTCCATAATCAACATTGATTCCTTGTATGTCGGTTCAACCTCAAAATGATAATGGGCAACAACTTCCTCAGTTGCGAGGGCGACTCTTGTTTTTCATTCAACCACAGACTTCGCCTTTCATTTCTTGGGCACCATGATAACCCAGACCCCACTCTACAGGCCCCCACTACTAAACAATCTCAAGATCCCAAAAGCCAACAACTACAAACCTCCCCGTGCAGAAATAGAATGAGGAACAAGAACAAACATAATAAACTCAAGCAGGATCTTACCATATTTTTGAAGCCTACTCCCACACGCAGGCATAATGTCTATCAGGACAGAGTCGGTCGGATCAATGATAGACATTGAAGAGCTCATAACTGACATCCACCAGTGGAGCCTACGAGTCGTACCTCCCCACATCCTACCTAGTCCTTTGCCCATCATGCTCTAGTGATCCTTCATCCCCTGTTGGATCATAGGGTGTTGTCTAGAGCGCACGAACCTGGGAGGTGACGAAAGGTGAGCCAGAGGAAGAGACCTTACATGTTGGGCTATGATGGCCCTCCTACCTGCCAGCTACCGCAATGTTTGGGCCAGTGTGACCATGTGGCACCCATTCTGAGTGTTTTATGGTGATGACTTAAAATATATTATTTTGGTAAAAAAAAACATTATTAGTTGTAATAATTTATTGATTATAAATTTTAATAATTTTTTGTATATTTTTATATTAAAAATATGTTAATTTTTAAAAAGAGTAGATATACACTAATCTTGGATCACAAATGTAAAAATAAATTGAATATATATTATAATGGTTTGAAAATAAACAATATAATGACATTTTTATATGTAAACAATTGTGATATAAATTTTGAATAAAACAATGGAAAGTCTAACCTAACCTTTTTTTTTCCACAGGGAAATTGCTCATTTATATTCAAAAGTATATAAAAATTTTACAGAGTGGCATATAAAATGCTTTCATTACGGTGTCCTGTGTCCATAATGGGCAGCACGATTCCTGTCAATAGTAGAACGGTGACTCTGTCACACATACAGTCAGAAAAACTTGCAGATAACAGCCTTGATCTAATTCTGAAAAATAGATACATCAATTGGATTGTTGTGTGCATCACTCGGCCTGTCAATGCGAGAGATCTGCCATTTCTAAAACTATTCCATGAATTCTCTGAGTAGCCCAAGTGGTCTGTAGCCATTTCATAGGCCCCTTTTGGCATTGGATTTCCAGTGTCCGACCGTGCTGTATCCAAAACCGAGACCCTTTTACCAGTGGTTTTCCAGTGGTCTGGTGCCAACCTCGTCAGAGTTTTAGTTGGATAGGAGGGCCCTCGTTTCCATCTTCCCATCGGGCAAAGGTTATTAGACCAGGAGGTCGGGTTAGTGCCAGTTTTGATAGCTGGTCCGCAAGGTTATTTTCTTCCTTGTAAATATGCGAGACAGTAAGGCTCTTGAAGAGTCCTTTTGCTTCAGTAGTTCACTCTTTCCAACCCTCCAGTGCTGCAAATCGGAGCTCAACCTTGTCATTTATCCAATCGATAATGATTTTGGAGTCTCCGAGAAGTAGTAGGTCTTCAATGTTCAACCTTCGTGCCAGGAGGAGGGAAGCCCAAGCCCCCAGTAGTTCAGCTTTGGTGTTGGTTCCTTGACCTTCGTTTAGCGTCCATCTGTAGGAGGTATGAGAGCTGATATAAAAGTGGTCGCCTGCCCCGCACAGTTTTCCGTCTAATTGAGCAGCTCCATCGAACCAAGCGATGGTCTTGTCAGTGGGTAAGGTTGTAGTTGGTCTGCGGATTTTCTGGGCTGTAGTGGGGAGGGAATGACGGTCAACAGATGATAGAATGAGGTGTGTCACGAGGTTTGTTGAGGGAGGTTTTTCATCAAAAATGGCGGCATTCCTTGTCAACCATACATTCCAGCAGATGGTGGCTAGCAGTGAGGGGAAGGGTTGTTGTCTTGAGCACCAGGAGCTAAAGCAGGTGGACGTCGAGGGTCCAAGCCACTGTAAGGTTAATTTTAGTGCCTCTGTGACTTGCTGCCAGACTTGCTGAGTAAAGATGCAGCTCACGAAAAGATGGTACGAAGTTTCAATGTTCTCTTTGCACAAAATGCACCGGTTTGGGCCTGACCAACCCTTGCTTTGGAGGATATCCCAAACAAGTAATTTATTCTCCGTCAAAATCCATGTAAATAATTTGAGCTTCAACGGACACCTAATCGAGAACAATGTAATGTCCCCATTTTGGGACATTATAACATTACAACATTTCAGAGTGTTATGCTTGCCCGAGTAGCCAGACAGGGGTGACAGAGAGTTCGGGAGATATTGAGGGGTTTATTTGGGCCCGACTTGTATCGTTCATCATCAGGATCCATTCCGCACAGCTGGGCTTTGGTTTCGTTGCATTCCGACGATTTCCGTAATTTTGAGTTATTATGGGTCATATCTTAATTAAATTCACTAAGAAGGTCATAATGGGCATATTACTTGGAGAAACATCTTAGTGTAATAGCTCATCAGAATCGGGAGGAAGAGTATTACAGGATAAGATGATGAGAAGTGACTTTCAGTGGACGAAGAAGCCATCAGGATGGATAAATCACTTTTTACAGGCAAAATGATTAATTAATTGATTAATTAATTAAGTGATATAATCAAGGAATAATAAAATAAAGTAAAAGTCACTTGGAGGGAAAAGGTCAACGACGAATTAGGGTTTCGGGAAGTTATAAAGGAAGGGTAAAGCAACCTAATTCATTATGCATTGTTATGATTTGATGTTCAGACTTCCGAGAGGAGGAGGAGAGCCGACCTTACTGTTTTGTGGATTTCTGGAGGAAACCACCACCATTGATCGGTTTCGGTGTTGAGAGACACATCCTAGCCAATCGGAGATACCATCCAGGTATTTCACCATTCTTTTCAGGAGAGATTATTGTGGAGGGCGCAGCTCAACCAAGGAGGGCGCAAGTCATTTTGGAGATTCAGAGATCTGCAATAGACCGTGGTCCCGATTGCAGATTCATTCCGACCCAGTAGAGATCCAGCCAGGGCGCTTCCATTGAGCCATTCATCATCAGATTCCGACGGTGGAATCTTGCAGATCGACCCATACAGCCATTTTGGGCGCAGTCATCCCGGACAGACGTTTGGCATTGCATGCAGGGGTTCCCTATCAGATCCGGCCAAACCCTTCCGACCCATTTCATCATTGGACGAGACGATCGTTTTGAGCTATATAGCAACATATTCCGACGGTGGAATCCTTTGGGGCGCATTCAGTGCCCAAGGAGGGGCGCAAACCCCCCAGGGGTCCAGATCTAGTGCCGTAGAGGTCCGATCTGAGTTCCATCAGACATTATTTCCAGTGTAGAGGTCAGGGTGCATTGATTGGAGCAGTTTCGAGTTCATTCTGAGGGTGGATTCTTTAGATCGAGTTTTCCAACTGGTAGCGGTTACCGTACTTCTCTGGTATCGCTCATTTTGCCTATCTATCCGTGCATGCAGCATATCTGTTGTCTTCTTACGGTCACGGGTATTTATTTTGTTATTTGATTGTATTCCAGTACAGATCCATGAGATCTGACTGACGTCTAGTCTCTATATTTCAGTAGGCGATTTGTATGCCCATGCATGCACTATTATTATTCAGGATATTGAGCAGTTGACATTCTATACTATTGCATGTGTCTTTTTATGATTGTTAAACCTTCATTATGCAAAATGCACTTGTAATAAACGACATGCAACTCTAATAACCAACATGCAAACACTATAACCGAAGAACATTTCAATCATCCAGCTAAAACGCATCCAGAAACCCCCAGTGTATCAGATCTGCACGCCAGAGCAGTAGAACAGTAGCAAATATCTTGATCAACCAGATCAGGGATATTTCAAACAAGTTCATAAATTAATAAAGAACACTTTTCATTCTTGAAATTTAATAGATTTACATGATAAATTTTAGAATTTAGAATTTACTATGCAAGCACATTTAGTAATACCAATAATAATCATGTGTTTCTAAAAATATATCTTAATATTGTATTGCACATAACTTGGATAGAGATTTATGTCATTTTATGAAATGTATTGAAAATATTATAATGTGTGCTCGTTAGGAGTGGTCTGGAATATTAAAGGAGAGATAAATAAGGTTTTGATTTTCAATTTGAGATTGATAAGGTTTTGGTTAGAATTTCTAGCTTTTGGAAATTATGAAAAGTTGTCTTGGACTAAAGTGTATTTTCTTCATGTAACTATTTTTTCATTATCATATAAATGAGATTCATAATTCAATGGAAATTGAGTTTCCATAGAACATATCACATGAAGTTTCTACTCTACTAAACACGAGCTCCTTAAAAGTTTATTTCAAAAATGATTTACAATTATACTTGTAAAATAAGTCAAGAAACACTATTGTCAAAATAAATATTAAAAAAAAAAACATTCACTTGAAATAATTATTACCTATGCTTCAACATACTTTTGTTGATACTCAAACCCAACTATTTGAAAGCTATATATTCTTTTGCAACAATTAGTTATAACTTGTTGCCCATCATTGAGAAATTTAAAGGCCACAAATTGTCCTCCTCTGGGATTACATTAAAAAAATTGAGTTATTATCTAAAGAGCAAATCACAAAATGGTGAAAGTAGCTTCACTCGTTGAGGATAAATAATCACTTAAATATTATATTTTAGTGACCTTTCATATGTTCCAATTAGGACACCTAATATGTTTCCTACAAAAACCACGGAAAAATCATGGCTCCACATCTCATATTTTATGCGGCACTATTTGTGTTTTGTTGTTTTAGCAAAACCATTAATTTTCACATTCTAGTAATTGTTTTTTCCACTTACAATCTAAAGAGCAAATTAAAGAATGGTGAAAGTAGTTTCATTGGTTGGGGAATAAATAATCCTTATATGTTATATTTCAATTACCTTTCATATGCTCCTATTAGAACACATAACATGTTTTCTACAAAAACCACTAGAAAATCATGGCTCTACATCTCATATTATGTTGTGTTCTTTGGTTTTGTTGTTTTTGCAAAACCATTCATTTTCATGTTCTAGTAATTGTGTTAAGCCCTAAATAGTGGCACATTACCCCTTATTTGGGGCATATTACATTAGTAATGTTATTTTATTTATGTCAGCTTGGGTCCATTAGTTGTAATTGTACCTCCTAGTCTCTTATATATACCAAGGAGACCTTTTCATTTGGAATCATCTTGTATTTGGAAATTTATGTGGTGTATAAGGAGGTTGCCCCCTCGAAGAAGCTTATTATCTGAAATTATCTTTTTTTCAAGGCGTTGAGTACTTATTCTGAGGTTTTTTTATGCTATCTTGACATTTGGTATCAGAGCTCAAGGTCTTGGGGTTTCGCTGCTACATCTGAGACACCTTGGAATTTTCGCTATAACTCTTTTTCTACGATGTTTCAGAAGGAACCTCTTGGAGTATATTTAGTAGATGGATCAAGGTACGTTGGGTTCAAATTTCAGCTCATGGGGCCTTGTACTTTCAGAGATATATCCTGTGTAAGATAGGGTTCTGGAATCATCCTGAATTTAGTCATCACAGAATTTTCGCTATGAAATTTTTTCTATAAAGTTTTAGACCATGAAATCTGGAGGATATTCACATAAATTATCAAGGTATCTTTGATAAAAAAATTCAGCTTCTGGGTCATCCTAATTTTGTAGATACACCCTGTGCAAGATAGGGTATCTGACTAGTCATATTAACTAGTCTAAAACACATCTTCCGGGTAAAATAGTGATATATTCTCCAGTGAGTATCCAAATTAAGTGATACCAATTGCATTGGACAGTGGACAATATGTAGTATTTATGGTACAAGTTTCATAATCAAATATCAGATATTGTGATCTTGGCATGCTTTACAAGTACGCTCTCCTGGAAGGGGAAAAAATCAGCAAGTTGGGGGGAAGTTACCATAACTTCCACTTGGCACATCCAATTTTAATCGGACCTATGGAATTGCAAAGAAGAAATATCAGAGAACTACAAAAAAGAAATTTTCATACCCAGAAGGGCTGAAATTTTGGAGATATAGTAGAATGAATATCGTCTAGCAGAACCACCTCAAAATCAAGGTTTAAAAGTGATGCTTGGCCAACATGCCACCAAAAAAGGGAACTTCTACACCAAATAAGCCTCTAGACAGTCCCACTTGGACTCTTGATGAAGGCGAAGAAATGCGTAGGGACATAAATGATTTACAAAAGAAGACAGTAACAAAAGATGAACTACAAGGGATGATGGATGGTTTAAAAAGGCAGATCATGGAAGGATTGAGAAATTTCCTAATAGAGAGGACACCTGAAAGTGAAAATGTATCCCATGAAATTCATGATAAGGACACAAGGAAGATGAATCAAGAATGGAGAAACTCCAACTTTGGGTTGAAGACCAATCACTTTCCTAAGATCGATATGAGGAAGTTTGATGGCAAGGACCCAATCACATGGATACTTTAGACAGAGCAATTCTTTGATCTACATGATGTGCCACATACACAAAAGGTACAAATTGCTTATTTATATTTAGAACCCAATAAATTTGTATGGTATCGATGGCTTTGTTCTCGCAAATCACTTGTCACTTGGACAATTTTCACGGAAGAAATGATAGCCCACTATGAGGGTACAAGGAGCAATACCTTCTTTAGCCAATTGATAAATCTCAAGCAAAAGGGTTCAGTTACAAAGCACATTGAGAACTTCCAAAGATTTAATATAAAGGTAACATATATTCTAGATGAGCACTTGATTGATGTATTCATAGGAACTTTAAAGGATAACATTCAACATGAGGTTCGCCTTTGGGAACCCAAATCATTGGAGAATGCATTCAGGGTGGCAAGAAATGTTGAAAGTAAAAATATGGCTATGGCTAATAGAAGGACCACTCCTAACATCTATCGAGAGAATAATGTTCCTTCTTCTAAAACACCTCAACCTACAAGGTTGACACCTCAACAATTGGAGGAAAGAAAAGCAAAAGGCTTATGCTTTAATTGTGACAAGAAGTACAGTAAGGGACATAACTGTGGTGAGAAGAAATTATTCTACATAGATTGTGAAGAGGAAGAAGAACAAGAACCATCTCAAGATGAAAACGTTATCGTATCGTGTAATGCATTGGCTGGAATTAGCACTCCTCGAACCCTCAAGATCGAAGGATATATCAAAAAGAAAAAGGTAATAGTCCTGATTGATTTTGGTAGTAACCATAATTTCATTCATTATAAATTAGCCAAAGCTCTCAATTGCTTTGTATATCCAGCGCCATAGTTTTAAGTAATGATTGCAGATGGAGGAACTATCAATTGCTTAGGAAAATGCAATAATATCAATCTTTCTATGGGGTAGTATGTAATGAATAGTCCAATGATTGCTATACCCATGGGTGGTGTTGATGTCGTACTGAGAATCCAATGGTTACAATCATTAGGAACAATGGCTTTTAATTTTCAAGAACTTTTCATGAAATTTTCATTGGAAGGAAAATAAATTGAGTTAAGGGGTATCATAGGGAAACCAAGTAAGGTGATAAGCTCTAATGGCATGACAAAATTATTGAAAAAGGGGAATCATGGTGTAATTGCACAACCATGCTCACTAGATGTTCAAACATCTAAGCCATCTATTCCTCTAGATCTCCAAGGGATCATTGATAAACATTCCAAAGTATTTGAAGATATTCCCAAAGGTCTTCCACCCACTCGAAATCATGCTATTCACCTAATTTCTGAAAGTGTTCCTCCTAACATCAGGCCTTACAGATACCCTTATGCCCATAAGAGTGAAATTGAGCATATGGTTGAAGAAAAGTTAGAGGCTGGCATTATTAGACATAGCCAAAGTTCTTACTTTGCACAGGTGGTAATGGTACTCAAGAAAGATGGCCCATGGTGTATGTGTCCAGATTATAGAGAGCTCAACAAGATCACTATTAAAGATAAGCTTCCCATTCCCGTCATTGATGAATTGTTAGATGAACTACATGGAGCAATATATTTCACAAAGTTGGATCTTCGTTCAGGGTATCATCATATTAGAATGAAGGAAGCAAATATCCCAAAAACAACATTCTGAACTCATGAAGGCCATTATGAATTTTTGGTCATGCCTTTTAGCCTTACAAATGCACCTTCCACATTCCAAGGGTTGATGAATTCCATTTTCAAGCCCTTCCTTTGAAAATTTATGTTAGTATTTTTTGATGATATATTAATCTATAGCAAGTCTTGGGAGGAT
>ML783854.1:867833-903439 GCA_009831015.1 Picea engelmannii | reverse complement strand
GGGAGGATCATGTGCGACATGTTGACAAGGTGCTACAACTACTAAAGGAGCAACAACTATATGCCAAACCATCCAAATGTTTCTTTGGGGTGAAGGAGGTAGAGTATTTGGGTCATATTGTATCGCATGAAGGTGTCAAGGTAGACCCTAACAAGATTAGGGCCATGATGGACTGACCGATTCCCAAAACATTGAAGAATCTTAGAGGATTTTTGGGTTTGACAGATTACTACTGCAAGTTTGTTTGGAACTATGGAAGAATAACAACACCTTTTTTTATAGCAAGATTTGCCTCACCCCATGCAATCTTGCACAGAAGGCCTTTTTCCATTTCCCTATGCAGACTTGTAATCCCTTTTTGCAAATCCTAGAGATAAAAATACAATTTTTCCACATATACGCACCTTGCTTACTATACAGCACGCGTATACGCAGGTTGAACCACTACAGCCCGCATACATCAGGAAATGTGCCCAAAATTGAAAAATGGTATCGGGTTTCCATGTCACGTCATGAGATCAATTATCCTTGGCCTTCCATATACTGGAAACGTTCCGACTCGGCCCTTCAGTTCCACTTGAAGGCTATAAATGGGCCAAATCCAAGCTATGGAAAAGAGGAGAAAGAATTCAACTTTGAAAACAAAGTTACTCTGGAGGAATTATTCACTTCATATTGAGTCTACATTTATTCTTTAAGTTTGAACACAGTGTTCAGCCCCCAAGCTCTTCCCTTGTTGATTGAGAACTTCATTGTCTCTCTTACAGGAGCTTGCCTTTGGTGGAGGATTGAAGTGGTGGAGGCCCAGCTGGAAGGAACTTAGTTTCTCAGTTCTGAACCGTGCTGACACAGAATTTTGTAACTTATTCATTTTTGTAGATTATATCTTAATAGAAATACTTTTTTCTCGTCCAATTGATATCTTGCAAATATTTGAATTATTATTCCATGGGCGTATTTGTTATGAATGTTGATAGATTATGATATTGAATGTGCTAACATCATATATCATCACCATATGCTTGCATTGCTTGGTTGTTGAGGACTAGTTGCAGGTATATTGCTTTGGGTCAAAGTGCTCAACGGTGGACTTCATCTAACGTCTGGACGAGGTAGGCCTTTTATCTTGTCTTGCTAGCATATTTGTTTATATAGCATACTTGAGAATAGAGTTGATTTCTGCAGTCATTTCCGTTTGTTGCGGTTTACCCCTAGCCATAGAGAGATTTTCCTCGTAACAAAATCGACGACCATACTGGGGATTGAATCTTCTTTTTTGGGGCTTGGAGTGTTTTTATCCTTAGATTTATCTCGTTCATATTGAGTTTCTTGTTGTATGATTGCTCGACAGCGTCTGTTCACTCTAGGTTCGAGTCTTTCAACCTTCTCCTTAGCCTAGCTGTGTTTTGACACATATACGCATGTTTTTGCTTGACAGTCATGTACATACGCGTGTTGTCCTTCTGAAAGTTGCGTACATACGCGCTTTTCCCTTGAACAGTCGCGTACACCAACCTTTGTTGCTTGTTTTTTGGGTTTGGTGGTTGATGGGTAGGTTTTGATGATTGTTGAGTCTTCTTGGGTCTCTCTAGTGACTGTTAAGTGTCTGTGGAATGACAGGCAACTTGTCTTTGGTTGAATTTTTGGGTGGTGCCTTTCTCATCATCTTTTCATTTTGATTGTCCTTGTACATTGGGCTGGGTAGTTTGCTCCTTGATATCCTACTTGAGTTGTCTCTGTCTATACACAATGGATTCTTTATATCAAGTTGTTGTTCAGTCCTTTCATTTTCATTTTTCTTATATTGAAAATACAAAAATATTAGGCATTTTACATTGGTTGACATTTTGATCTATTGAGACTTTGTCATTTATCTTAGTGCATGTAAAGAAATATTGCATTTTTATTTAGAATTGCAAAATTGAATTGAACATTGCATTTTTTGGAAGCATATCATATATTGGAAATTGACGTTAGGCCTTTGCATTGTATTCATATTCATTTATTTTACTTGTTGAGTCATAACATCACTAGTTTCACAACTGCACCTTTTGAGTAAGCAAGGCCATTAAAATTAACGCTATAATTTAAAATTGATTAGTAACGATTTTATTTTCTATGGTGCACAAACTAGCTTAGGATTTAGTGCCTTGGAATAGGATCTTTGTGAGTAAATTTCTCCAAGGCTATTAAATCAAGATATGTGTCTGACTAAGGGAGTGGAGAAATCCATTGTATAATCGGTAATATAAGGAGGCTCCACTTACACTGGAGTTAAATAAGAAGCCGCATGAGGTCGGTTGAAGGGATATCCCCTGGATACCTTCTTAGAGTCAAAGATAATTTTGGGGATCTATTTGTATCTGGGGATCTTGCTAGTGCCCTTACCTCTGTGAGAAGCGGTGCTTTCAAGGTTTCGGGCTTTGCTACCCTGCCCATATGATGGACCTGACTTACGATTGTTTGTCTGTGCATCGATTATACTATGGTTGCTTAGTTGCTTGACTTAGGTGCCACATAGGTTACTTGCAAGGGTTATTCTGGAGGTACCCAGGGTCAAATAAGGGTCGGACAACACATAGTCTTTATGGAGGATTACCTCTCCGGGAGGATATGTCTGACTGGTTGTTAAGCCCACAAGGGCCCTTATAACTGATTTTGATACCTCTGATCTTTAACAGGGAGTTTCAGGCCCCTCTTGGGCGAGGCATACCTACTTTAGGGAGGGAGGCCCCTTTCATTCATTATATCCTGTTTGTGTACATATTGTTCGTTTGATTATTTTTGGTGTGCTCTTTGATTACTAGTTGGCCTTAGGAGTTAGTTTTATATCTTGAGTCTTAAGTCATCATGGATTCAGACCATCTTCCCCGCCAGTCTCACCGCTTGTTACAGTTACCACCGGATTTCGAGTCTTTGCCTTCTAAAAGGCGTAGAGTTATTAAACGTGGTACACACACCTCCACTTATCAGACTTGTGATTCTACAAGGATGAGTACTGAATTGAGTCATCAAAATACCGAGAGCCCCTCAACTCCCACACCTACTATAGTTAATGGCACCCCTTCGACTCCTGCAACCACAATGGTTGTAGTGCCAGAGGCACCTATCATCATTATTGCCCGTCCTATAGTGAATGCTCAACCTATTGCCACGAACCTATTTGGGTCTCTTGGTCACTCACCGGGCTATAATGTTGAGTCCATCCCGATGGCCTCTAGTCCTTTTTCCTATGGTATGCCGAATTTTACTTCGCAGTTTTCAAACTCCATCCCAACTGTTGGCCCTAATGATAGCATTGGACTTGGGGGCACAACTACTCCTTATACTCCATTCTCGTTTGGTGGCTCGCAGATCCCTCAAATGACTCCTACCATGGGAGGCATTCCTTCTTTTAACCCCGAGTCTAATCTTGTTGCTTCTGGGTGGAGTAACCAACCCGACGGACAAGATTATGCTCAAGTTTCATCCTTTACCCTCACATCCTCAGTGTCAATTCTGACCAACACATTTGGCATGACAAATCCACCTTTATCCTCTGGATTCACACCCTGAGGAGGTCAGTTTCACACCTTGGGCAACCCCCAACCCGGAGCCACTCTGGCTGGGGGCAATTTTTATAACCCTCATTAGAACATTCCTACTGGAATGGTGCCCAACCAACCTTTTATGAATCAACCTGGAGGAGGGTCTTATAATCTCGGACAGGGCCATGGTGCTTACCAAAACCCTGGATGGGTTGTGATTCTCCAAACACAATATTTCCAGGGAGCTTGGGGCTAGATGTCGCAACCTCATCTCCCTTTTCTGGCCATGCTTAACCTGCCAGACTTGTCTAAGTTGATGAACGACCCTGTGTGTCACGATCCTACATGGCCCCCCGTTCCCACCAAACTTCCTTCGGACATTCTGAAATTCGAAGGCAAGAATGGCGAGGACCTTGGTGATCACGTTACCACCTTTCACTTATGGTTCTCTTTGAATTCCCTTAATGACGATTCCATTCGGTTAAGATTATTTCAACGCACCCTCATAAGGGTTGCCACGAAATGGTATATCGAGCTACTTAGGGGGGCATACGAGACCTTTAGTCAGATGGTGCTAGTCTTCCTTGATGTTGGCTTAGAACTTTTGTCGACCTTACGCCAGGACAAAGCCACTCATATCTTGGATCAGATCCACGAGTGGCATAGATGGAAGAGGTTGATCAAGACCTACATACCCCCAGATTTCCTATTAGAATGGTTCCTTAAGTCCTTGCAGCCTCCTATTTCGAAGGATGTTGCTACATCTGAGGTTACATCTGAGGAAGAAGCAATCTTCAAAGCCTAGCAGATAGATCTTATATATGCTCAGCCTGGGATGCTATACGAGATTCTTTCGGACGCACCAAGGTCAAACTATAACCCTAGACAAAAGCCCGGACCTCATGCCGATGGCATTGTAGGATCTGCCAATGTGAAATCTGCAGACTCAATGATAAGCCATTTGAAAGAGTTGTCTCTAAACCAGTCTACAGGAGGGACAACTTCATTTATGTCTTCCAATCCCAATCAGTCGGCGGATGTACATTCCATGCAATCTTCAACTAGCCCAAATGGTAACCATCAACCAGGCGGGAATAAGAAGAAAGGACATAATAATAATCATAAGGGTGGGAATAATAATAATAAACCCAAGGACAATGGTAATAATGAGAGGACGAATAATAATGTTGGTGAGGGAAAGAAAGAAAGGTGTAAGGTGAAATTTCCCTGTAAGCTTTGTACAAACGATCATCTTACTCATTTATGCCCCAAACTTGTGGAAGCTGTGAGGATCTTATCTCTACCACCTGCCGTGTTGACAAATCCTTTTCCACATAACTAGCACATGGCCTCAACCTCCTCAAATGCCGAAAATGTGGTCGGTGGAAGTCGAAACCCACCGACACAAGACAATGACCGTTTGTGCATCAATATGGTCAATTCTCAGGTTAACGTATCCACCCAGTCTTACGATTACAGTTCTTCACAAACTGTACCTGGTCTAGAGTCTCCTCCTTCTTTGGAGATGCCCTTGCAGATCGAAAAACCAGACCTACCGCCTCATATTCCGAAAGGATTACTCAAGCGCTCTACTCAGAATCCAAATGCTAGAGCCGCCCAGAACTACTCTATTGTTGAGGACCTAGGTCAAACCCCTTGTGCGATGTCGGCCCTGGAGGTACTCCAGACGTGTCCTTCACAGAGGAATGCCTTGTTTTCTGCGTTAGGATATCTAGACCCCAGTGGCTCGAAAGTTATCAAGTTTGACGTCACAAATGTGAAGCCTCTCTTGCCTTACCATGTGGCATTCCAAATCCACGTGGGTTACTCGAAGTCTACCATCAAGCGTGCGGTTGTTGATGAAGGCGTTGCAACATGTGTGATGTCCATGACCTATTGGGAATCTCTTGGCTCTCCGACTCTCTCTCAGCCTCCGACCATGTTGACTGCTTTTTACGGTCGCTCTTTCCACCCTCACGGTATTCTTCCTGCTTTTCTGGTCCATTTAGGTGGAAAGACGATAGAGGTGGATGTCGAGGTGGTTGATGCACCCCTCGATTATAACTTGTTACTAGGATGCAATTGGACTTATGCTATGACTGTCGTCATATCGTTCGTCTTCCGCACTCTTTGTTTCCCTCACGATGGGAAGATCATGACGGTCGACCAGTTATCCTTTGCGTATGCTAGCCCCAGTGCATCTGTTGGACCATCGATCCCCGTGGTCGACAATTCTCAGTCGACAACTGAGAATATCGGTGTCGGAATGTATTCATCCCTTATAGGCACCTTTGAATTCATGGCATCGATTCACCATGTCCATTCGGCTCGTTTCATCCAAGAGGTCTGTTCCTTTCCGCACTTCCTATTTTAACGATCCTTGGACCCTACCTTCCTCGACTGCGTCTTGTGAAGGTCAGTCGCATGCTAGAATGACCATGCCATTGTCGGCATTAGAGATAGCGTATCAAGTTGTTCTTGACTCTTCCGTCGATTCCGATCCTATTACCTCGCCAACGGACGAGGATGATTTCGTTCTTAAGCCTGTGTGGGCCACTTCGTCGTCTTGTTCACATGACTGCCTCGATGAGACTTTACCCTCGGATAAAGCTATCATCGAAGCCATGAATGGGTTTGACAAACCTTGGGATGATATGCATCATGCTCTTATTTTCTCCCAAATCTTGCTAGAATTAAACAAGATGACTTTTGATCTACTTTGAGTGAGATAGTCGGTCACGTCGTAGTTCCACTTGATACACACGACATTTATGACGAAGGAAATATGGTGAGTATCTCTCCTACCGTCACGATCGATCTTCAAACTTTGAAGTTCCCTCGGCATCTCTCACGAGATGACCGATGGCGTGTACGGTACCAAGCTAAGAATTACATTATCGTTGGCAACAATTTGTATTGTCGAGGAATAGACAATATCCTAGGTCATTGTTTAACTCATGAAGAAGCTAAGTCAGTTATAAACGATTTCCACAGTGGGGCTTGTGGTGGTCATCTATCCGGGCTTGCGACAACCCATAAAATTTTGCGAGTCGGTTATTTCTGGCTGTCTATATTTAAAGATTGTGTTGAAGCATTTAAGAAGTGTCACCCCTGCCAGGTGTTCACTCAGAGAATGCACTCGCATCCAGCCCCTCTCCATCCAGTCATTACCATCGGTCCCTTCACCAAGTGGGGGGTGGAATTTTTGGATTACAACCCAACTTTGGCTGGGAGCATCAACACATTATCGTGGTCGTAGACTACTTTACTAAGTGGGCCGAGGCCATGCCTACAGTTAAATCCGACGTGAATATTGTCATCTTCTTCATATTCAATCAAATTATCATCGGGTTCAGTATCCCGAGTGAGATTGTCATTGATCATGGTAGTCACTTTCATAATGAAATGATGGAAGAGCTAGCATCCAAGATGGGGTTTAAGCATGGTCATTGTTCCCCTTACTACCCTCAGACAAATGGACAAGTAGAGACCGTCAACAAGTTTCTCAAGACCATTTTGCAGAAAATTGTCAGCCAAAACAAATCTGACTGACATATTATGTTATATCCCACACTCCAGGCATACCGAACCTCGGTCAAGACTGCCATCGGATTTTCTCCTTTCCAGTTAGTACACGGTGTGGAGTTGATATTACCTATTGAATGTGAAATCCCTTCTCTTAGATTGGAAGTCACACTTGTCCCTGACACTTCTAATCTCGAGCGACGCCTCGTACACCTAGAGAGCCTTGAAGAGCAGCGTCGAGAAGCCTCTACGACTATTGAAGTGAATAAGAGACGTGTCAAGGTCCAATACGATAAGTATGTCTGTCCTCAGTTGTTGCTGAGGGTGACTTGGTCCTTTTATATGATCAAGCCAAAGAACCGTTGAGGCCAGGCAAGTTCAAACCCATGTGGCACGGTCTCTATATCGTGCGACTTGTCTTAGAAAAAGGAGCTTATGAGTTAGAAGATTATGAAGGGAACATATTGGTCGAGCCTTGGAATGGGCTCTACTTGAAAAGATATTACGCTTAAGCCCCAAGCTTGGGCGTAACTCTTTGTATACTAATGTAATTTAGTGTATATATATTTTCCCTTTATTTTTTGTCTTCAACTTGCTTATCGAGTTTTCCCTTGGTTGGAGGATGTCAACAGAGTATTCAGTCTACTTAGGATTCACAGACGGAGCCAATCTTCATACACGGAACTTGGCTTCTGTCACTTGGGTAGTTTTCTCACCCGAGGGTCTACTAGTGTCTTCAGGAGGTGTATGCCTAGGGCCATCCATGAATAATGTGGTCGAATATAACATCGTTATAGAACTTTTACGCGATGCCATTTCACATGGTATTTTCTCTTTAGAGGTTCACTTGGATTCCCAGTTAGTAGTATGTCAGTTGAACGACAGTGACCGTGTGCGTGATCCTACATTACTCTGACGATTCCTACGGGTACGCCTTTTAGAGCGACAATTTAATTTTATTACTTATCATCACATACCTAGGAGTTCTAATTATGTATCTGATGCTTATGCTAATTTCGTTTTAGATTGGCATTTGTCGCATAACTAAAGAAAATAAATCATTCTCATCAATGTACACATTGTAATACAAGTAAAGCCAAAGAATCATGTTTTATATATATATTTCAAAAAATATGATGTTTATAGTACAAAGTTGGGGCCAACACCCTCAATACACATATACAACCGATAATACAAAATACATGACATCTACGTTTGTGGCGCTGGATGTGTTTCATGATAACAAACTACGGCATTTGTGAGACACCAAAAGAGTCACACCCAAGCTCTGGGCATGCCAACCACCTGTCGTTGCATGGCCTTCGACAGACCCTCTACCTGAACCATCAGAATCCCATGTGTCAAACGAGACAGGTTTCCCTACATGTTTTGAAGGATTCTTTCTGCTTCTCCTCCCGTCGCCTCATCTCCTTGGTGCCTCGGACGATGTTGTGGAAACTCTTATGGCCATAGCGGACCTATGTCTGCGTCACACACATCTCTAGTTAGTACTTAAACATCATCCAAAATTTTATTTTTTTTACTATACAAAAATACAAAAAAATGAAATATTTAAAAACTTTGACATACCTATGTCCCCGTAGGTAGTCCCTGGTGGTAGTGGCATGTCAGGGTCCCCTCTGAAGTCGATCCCTGCATAGGGGTAGTCATCTAGAGCAATGACCCTTCGTCTCCACTAGTAAAATAAATCATTGTTTTAGGGTGTGGGCACCCTACCCCCCCTCTATCGTCTCATCACCTTGGTCCACCATGCCATGACTGGATCGCGAGGTCCTCGAGGAATGATCTCAACTCTAGGTCCCAAACCTGGAACTCGCTCGAAGAAAAAGCTACACAAGATAGATGCAAACCCGAAGTTCCTCTTGTCACCCTGTTTGCATTCTGTCAACTGGCTCTTCATATTAGCCAGTAGCGAGGTGCACCAATCGTACACCATGGGTCTCAAACACTCTATGGAGTAGAACATGACAGGCCTCGATGCCTGGTGCAATGAAGCCAACTCTGTGATCCAGTTCAAAACGAGGACAACAATCTTTAGGCTTAGATTGTTTATCGCTCAGATGGGGAGTTGACTCCCGACCTTCTCAGTCCCTGCTATACAGTGAGCGTCTATGTACTCTTCTATATTCATACCGCTTCCAGCTCTTCGGGCTTTAAGGTTCACCACCTTGCCCTGATGCGACAACCCTATCAAGAAATATATATACTCGACTTCAATCCTTAATGATTTCCCATCAAGGTTGAAGCTTTCATTGTCTGGATCCCAGTAATCCATGAGCAACTGAAGCAACCTCACTTGGGCCATCATCCATTTGAGTGCCCAAAACTTGTACAACCCGCATATTTTCAAGTGCATTTGGGCCCCCAGATCTCTTTCCACAACAACATCTACCTCCTCATGTTCCCTTTCCCTCCATTCTAGCCCCAACCTGCCAGAGAAACATCATTTTTTGAGTTAGCAACCATCAAAAACCTTGTTTACGGACATATACGTGGGTTGCAGCATCCATAGTCGCGTATAGGGATGAGTATACGCAGTCTGTATTTTACACAATCGTGTATAACCCCGCATATACGCAGTCTATATTTTACACAATTGCGTATAACGTCGCGTATACGTGACCCAATGAATGGTAGCCCGCGTACACCTAAATACCTAATTTGCGCCTTAAATAACTTAAAATTTGAAACTTATATACAAAATGTAATCCAATCGAAAGGAAGAGGAGGGGAAGAGGAATTACCTAGTCCAGACGGTCTCTGATTATGTCACTCGACGCTCCTGCAATCACCAATTGAAGATCGGAGGTAATTTGGTCCAAAATTCACTATTTGGGTAAAAAAGTCAAATGACATAGTAAAATTTGGTTTTTGTTACTATTTATAATAGTTTTTACCCACTTTACATAGTTTCAGATCGTATTTTTGCCTAATGGACTAATACAAGAATGGATTGAGTTGGTTTTTATAGATTTCACCAGGATTCTTCCGTTTCTTAGCGTTATGTTGACCGTTCGTAACTACGGACATGTATTTCGCTACTCAACATATAGGATAGGTATCCATTCCATCATGCACACTTGCATTGTCCTATAACTGTCACTCATATGCCTTAGGTACAAACCCATTTTTTAGCGACACAAAACCCTCCATCTGCTACAAGACCTATCGTTATCAAATGGTAGAGACTTGCCAAACATGGGTACCCTAGTTAGATCCTCTGATCCATTTGGTGCCCATGCAGAGATTTTTTTTGTAGGACCAGGAGTCCCTTATAGCTAATACACGACTTTATGCTAAGCCTCATTTCTCATTCATAAACATGCTGACCTAATCCTAGAGGACTCCCTGTCGAGTTTGATTTAATCTCTTTTCCGACTCATTTTCAAAAAGTGAAAAGATTGCCGAGTGAACTTGTCTCTTTCACACTCTAAATTGGATTTGAAAGGGCATCTATTTGGTACAAGTTTATCCCTTTTTCACACCAAGTAGACTAATATTATGAAAAAGGACATTTTTTTGGCGTTAAGTTGTGATTGCATCTCATGCCCTTGCT
The DNA here is from genome assembly GCA_009831015.1 of Picea engelmannii. Classification (NCBI taxonomy): domain Eukaryota; kingdom Viridiplantae; phylum Streptophyta; class Pinopsida; order Pinales; family Pinaceae; genus Picea; species Picea engelmannii. Next base: position 892,810 of record ML783854.1, on the reverse strand, counting down.
TGCAGTATTGAGCCTATTGTCGATTCTCGCTTTGCGTTATAAACCGTTTGCCTTAGCAGTTTTGCATCCTCAACCAAGCGGAGCCTTGTTATATCCTTTGCAACTTGACACCCTATACCCAGGAGGAAACATTCCCCCGAGTGTCCATCTCTCGCATGCACCTCCTTGCATTGAGCATAGGTATGTTCCACTGCTGGAACTAGTTTTTCTTACGTGTGACACTTGTTTCCTCCTCTGTATCATAGCATTCATTTGACTATGAAAAAACAAAAAAATATGGGTGGGAAGGGAGTATTATCTTATATTGGCAGTAGTCGTGTCGCCTTTGAATAGAGCACAAAGTTATTGAGTCCACTTGTCATCATAATTTTGGGTTTAGCATGGCCTTAGGAAGCTGAGCTCGTTACAAAGAGTTTTCTCCCCCAACTCGTTACTCTTCCAGTCCCTATGGAGAGTTTGATTGATGCCTCATGCATCTCATGGTTTCATCATTTAGTCTATGATGCCAAAGTCATCCATATGTCTCATGCTCTTGTTCAAAGGATGTCTATCAACCTGTGTCGGGCATTCCTCAGAACTCTTGACTTTGCATGTCGGCCATACCCTCAGTTTGTCTCATAATCACATGAAGTTGTAGTCCTATTACGCACCCTTGTCCTACTTTCCTCATCAGTAGGTAACCTTGAACCCAACAGTTGACATTTCATCATTGGTCGTTGACTGGGTGGTTTCCCTTGTGTTTGACGACAAGACAACTATTCACACATTGGGATTCGTGCAGTGTCTTGGATGCCATTAGCCTTATTGGTTTCCTCACCTTTGTCAGCAGTTTTCCTCATTGGTTGCTATTTAGAGGGTCTTTTTTGTGTACCTCTTGCACTTGGCATACACGAAAGGCGCATAGGGTCGTTGGTTCGTGAACATGTTCTTCATCCGATTTCCTCCAAATCATCAAGATCCTACTTTGTACCTCGTGCTAAATGATGAGAGATGCCTTAATGCCTTCCTTTCAGCAGGTCTCCTTCCATCGAATTCAACTCATCTATTCTGGAAACGAGACCTAGAGTCCTATGAGTACCTAGAGGCTTGCAATAATTAGTGGCAGTTCCTCTCGCCATCGACAATTGGGAATACATCAATGTCTCCTGGTCGATGGATTCTTCAAGTGTTCGACCCCTACTCCTTTATTCACACTTGTAAGAATGTACTCACTGCCTTGATAGATACTTTCATCATCGATAGGTTGTCTCGCGTTTGTTAATGGTATACCTCAATGACCGGTAATCAAACGAAGTCTCATTGTGTTCAACCTCAACTCCTTTATTCACATGATGTAGACTTGCACCTTTGGCAGATTGTGTAGAAGACTTGAAGACATCAATATGTAGCCACAACTTTCCTAAGTTGTTGCTTCCTTTTCATTAGACTAGTACCTGTGTAACTTTAGTGATCACGGGAGATCATATTGTACTCCATTGTATACATATATCTTCAGATTGATTTTGACACTAGTTCTAGTGGGCCTTGTTCATGACTATGACAACCTTTGGCATGTAACCGCATTTGTATTTGCCTATTCATGGCCATGGATAGTTGTTTGGTATATTTTCACATGGATCTGCAATGTAATTCAAATTGGCATCCATGTATGCAAAGTCAGTATAGATTGTAATGAGCAATTAGTTCTTCCAACTGGGTCCCCAATACTCCACTTCTGGGTTTTTATAATGTATTTCAGCCATCGCAGATACTCCTCTGACCTCACACATTAGGGGGCATCTGTTATAGCAAGATTTGCCTCACCCCATGCAATCTTGCACAAAAGGCCTTTTTCCATTTCCCTATGCAGACTTGTAATCCCTTTTTGCAAATCGCAGAGGTAAAAATACAATTTTTCCACATATATGCACCTTGCCTACTATACAACATGCATATACATAGGTTGAACCACTACAACCCGTGTACATTGGGAAATGTGCCCAAAATTGAAAAATGGGCCAAATCCGAGCTATGGAAAAGAGGAGAAAGAATTCAATTTTGAGAGCAAAGTTACTCTGGAGGAATTATTCACTTCACATTGAGTCTGCATCCCTTTATCCTTTAAGTCTGAACACAATGTTCAGCCCCCAAGCTCTTCCCTTACTCATTGAAAACTTCATTGTCTCTCTTACAGGAGCTTGCCTTTGGTGGAGGATTGAAGTGGTGGAGCTCTAGCTGGAAGGAACTCAGTTTCTTAGTTCCAAATCATGCCGACACGGAAGTCTGTAACTTATTCACTTCTGTTGATTATATCTTAATAGAAATACTCTTTTCTCGTCCAATTGACATCTTGCAAATATTTGAATTATTATTCCATGGGCGTATTTGTTATGAATGTTTATGGATTATGCTATTGAATGTGCTAACATAATATATTATCACCATATGCTTGCGTTGCTTGGTTGTTGAGGACTAGTTGCAGGTATATTGCTTTGGGTCAAAGTGCTCAACAATGGACTTCATCGAACGTCTAGACGAGGTAGGCATTTTATCTTGTCTTGCTAGCATATTTGTTTATATAGCATACTTGAGAATATAGTTGATTTCTGCAGTCATTTCCGTCTGTTGTGGTTTACCCCTAGCCATAGAGAGATTTTCCTCGTAACACCTTTAACAACATTAACTAAGAAGGATGCATTTTTATGGACTCCAGAGGCAACTCAAGCTTTTGAACAACTTAAAGAGGAGATGTGCAAATATCTTGTCTCGACCACACCAGACTTCACAAAAACCATTATTGTGGAATGCGATGCCTCAGGAAATGCAATTGGTGTTGTTCTAATGCAAGAAGGAAGGCCCCCTGCTTTTTAAAACCGACGACTCAAGGGAAAGGACTTACACACACCCATTTATGATAATGAAATGATGGCAATATTACATGCATTGAAGAAATGGCGGCCTTACCTAATAGGTAGGCACTTCAAGGTCAAAACATATCATGATAGTCTTAAATACTTCTTGGAACAAAGACTATATTTAGAAGAACAACAAAAATGGGTGACCAAGATATTGGGTTATGATTTTGAAATCATCTATAAAAAAGGGAAGAAAAATGTTGTGGCAGATGCACTCTCAAGAAAGGATGAAGATGTTGAGGCCTTTCTATGTGTTATCTCGATCATCCAACCCGATTGGATAATAGAAGCGATGGATGAATGGAAGAATGGCGAAAACCTGTGGACTCTCATTCAAAGGTTGCAGCAAGATTCCAATGCATCATATACATTTACATGGAAAAATGTTTCACTATGGTACAAATATCACTTATATTCATGTAAGAACTCCCAACTCAAACAAAAGGCACTATTGGAATTGCACACCTCTCCGGTAGGAGGGAACTCAAGATTTTTGAAAACCTACCATAGGGTCAAGAAGGATTTTTTTTGGGATGGCCTTAAAACTGATGTTCAAAGGTTTGTGGCAGAATGTTTGGTTTGCCAACAAAACAAGGTGGAAACAATTAAGACCCCAGGTCTTTTACAACCATTAGCCATCCCAAGTCAGCACTGGGAGGAGTTTTCCATGGAGTTCATCACAGGGTTACCGAAGCCTGAAGGAAAGAGTGTTATCATGGTGATTGTTGATAGATTGACCAAGTACACACACTTTTGTGCACTCTCTCATCCCTTCAAAGCCAGTACAGTTTCCACCGCATTCATGGAGACAGTTCAAAAGCTACATGGAATCCCAAAAGTTATTGTAAGTGACAAAGATCCCATCTTCACTGGACATTTTTAGACATAATTATTTTCTTGTTTGGGTACTCAATTGGCTCATAGCTCATCCTATCATCCTCAATCTGATGGACAAATAGAGATAGAGAACAAATTTCTGGAAGGATACTTTCGTTGCTTTGTCTCTGATAAACAAACATAATGGTTCAAATGGTTACCCTTGGAAGAATGGTGGTATAACACTTCCTTTCATACTGCAACAAAAATGACACCATTTATGGCACTCTATGGATACCACCCTCCTTCCATCACTTCTTCTCTAAAATAAAAATCTGAGGTTCAAGCAGTGGAAGATCACATTGAGCATCAACAACAACTTCTCCAAATCTTAAAGGACAACCTGATCGTGGCACATAATAGCATGAAACAACAAGCAAATCAACATCATAGTGAAAGAATTTTTAAAGTAGGGGATTGGGTGTTTTTTAAGACTACAACCATACAAACAGATGTCCCTCAAGCAAGCCAAGAAGGATAATAAATTATCACCAAAGTACTATGGCCTTTATAAGGTGTTTCAAAAGGTTGGTACTATGGCATACAAATTAGAGTTGCCTGCATCTTCACAAGTACACCCAGTTTTCCATGTTTCATGCTTAAAGAAGGTTATAGGTGACAAGATCCCAGTTCAAACAATATTGACAAAACTTGACGAGGAAGGAAAAATCATATTGGAGTCTGAAGCTATCGTTGATACAAGAATTCGCCAATTGAGGAATAGATCCATTTCAGAGTATCTCATTAAGTGGAGGAAACTACTTGCTGAAGATTCCACTTGGGAAGATGAGTCGTTTATATAGAAGCATCCAGAATTACTCAAGCATTGCAGACAACACTTGTTTGAAAGGGAGGGGCATGTTAAGCCCTAAATAGTGTCACATTACCCCTTAATTGGGGCATATGACAATAGTAATGTTATTTTATTTATGTCAGCTTAGGTCCATTAGTTGTAATTGTACCTCCTAGTCTCCTATATATACCAAGGAGACCTTTTCATTTGGAATCATCTTGTATTTGGAGATTATGTGGTGTATAAAGAGGTTTCCCCCTTGAAGAGGCTTATTATTTGAAATTCTCTCTTTTTCAAGGCGTCGAGTACTTATTCTAAGGTTTTTCTATGCTATCTTGATATTTGGTTCTTAACAAATTGTTTTTCCTACTTAAGGGTTATTTTTAGTCCCTATTGATATTATTTCAACCACTAAGGATATATGAAATGAGGAAGAGCCAATCATTCAGGTCTCGGTGAAATCAATGATCATGTTGTGAGTATTATCATGGTTGGCAAGTTTTACAATTAATATAATGTCCATTGTTGATACAAGAGTCAATAGTGAGTTAGTTGTGAGAGGGGTACCAATGTACATCTATGGAAAGTTAGCATAAAGTGATTGCGAATGAAGTTTGCATTACCATTGTCGCTTACAAATTCATCTTAAGTTTCGAGTCTTTATTCTTAAGTATTAAATATTGATAGGATATAAAAGTGATTACCCTTCAATTGTAATAATATGGAATGTTCCTCACTTCTTAATTGACATGTATTTTTTATTTTAAATTTCTTTTGTAGGGAAAATTATTCAATGCCCTTCTGTGAAGGGTTAAAGGGCTCTTGAAAGACCATGAAGGCTTCAAAATGAACCCCTCTTAGGGGAGGTATTATGTGCAATAGGATGTGGAAGAAAGCTAAAGATGTGGATTACTAGATCAATCAAATTTCAGTCAAGATGTAATGGGTGTTTGGTTGAATAGGATTATGCTTGTTTGTGTATTTGTTTTTCTTTTTAACAGTTCACACAATGAGTATATGTGTGAATAATAACAATAATAATAACAATTTCAAGGGTTAGTGTTATTGGTACATGTTATTGTGAACTCAACAAAGATCTTGGAATTAAATTCTATTGGGTATCAAATCTCATTGGATCCGATAGGGTTACCACGTAGTTGTCACCTTCCATTGGTAAATCACGAGAAAGAAGGGGAAAAGCTCACCCCCATTATTTACTTGAGTGTGTGAGGTAGTTTACTTTGGGTGGTTAAAGAGGACTATTATTATCTTTCCCAAACCAAATTCAATTCTTACTAGTGACATGTTTTGATCTTTTTTATAAGTAGAGTATACCCTATGTAATTTGAGTGTGTAGCTACAAACTAGTTCACATTATGAGTTGTCCATCTTATTTTTTATTTGTTGATGTTTATAAACTTTTGAAAATAGAGTTTGTCACTAAAGACAATGTAACTTTTGTATTTTTTAGTGTTGTTTTTTTAATGAATCTCTTACAAACTACTCAAGTAAGGCAAGGATGGATGGGTCTTAACTTTGGTTGATTCGGAGTTTGTGGGGGTCAAACCTTAAGGAAAAAAACCATCCTCCCAACATGGGCACTATCCAAACAATTGCTTGATATGACACTATAGCCAACTACCTAAGTTATTTTGAATTATGATTTTTGAGATGTTATTTTGTGTAGCATTAATGACATAGTTGTTTCTTAGCTTTGTCTAGCTCCATTTTTTTAATAAAATTGGTTATCAACTTTATGCACGTGATGATTGTTTACACTGCTTATTTATATAAAATGTGTAAGCATTTCACTAAAAAAGAACTCCTTTCACGAAGACAACATGAAATCTCCTTCACATTAAAACAATACGGGGAGAAGTTACATGGAATCTAGTAAATGATTTCAATATTTGAAAAATATACCTTTTTTTACAACAAAATCTAGTGTTTAAGTTTTCAAATTATAGCAATCCACTTCTCACAGTGGCACATGAAAGTATAGCAAGGCCTTTCAATGGAATTTGATTTATCTAGCTCATCCCCCTGTTAATTAGGGACATCCACGATGGAGCAAGGGATATTTGTTTCAACATTGATCTACAAAAGTAAGAATGTGATGCTTGAGCATAATGTGAGAAGTAGTTGAGGTAATTGCGCCCATAGGCGTCCCTACATCGGAATTGGGGTTCTAGAATTTTGGGTTTTTATATAAAAAATATTACGTGGATGGATAGGATTTAACGAGGGTCAAATATTCTTCGTCGTCCTTAAGAAAGGATGGATGAGATTAAAACCTAAACATTGTTCTTTCTTTTTTTGGTTTTTTCTTTATTTTTTTCTTGGAATACGAGCTGGCATAGAATAATGACGTCCAAGCGTTCTCTTATTTTGGATGGTGCAGGCTGGAGTGACATTTCCAATTATCTGCATTTCCATTTATCTCCATTGTGTGGGCTGGTCGTTTATCTCCACTCCCAATCTTGGTCATTTCACTTTACCTACATTAGAATAACTCCTAGATCGTTGGATCATTGCATATCCAGCCTATTGTATCCCTGGATTGTTGATGCATTTTGAACTTGGCATCGCTCCTGCATTTTGAACCTGCTACATATAGAACCTGCGTTTCAAATTCACTGCATAACCCCTATATCGTTGTATCATTGCATATCCAACCTATTGTATCTCTAGATCATTGATGAATTTTGAACCTGTTAGGATCACTCCTGCATTTTGAACTTGCTACATATAGAACCTGTTGTAGAAATCAGAACCCCTGGATTGTTAGTGTATCGTTGGATCGTCTGTGTGTATCATTGGATCGTTGAATTGGATTGTTGCATATAGAATCTATTGCATCAATGGACCCCTGGATCACTTTATCTCTTTGTTAAGAACCAAACACTGAATACAAAAGCACCACAACAGATATACAAGAACAATATGCAAAATCTTCTTTATTACCATCAAACCCTTGAGGTAGGGCAACACCATACAATGGATCCTATTATGGAAGGGATCCTCTTCTGTTCACTTGCCTCTTCGAGGGGGCATCCTCTTATTGAGCTACCGCTCCAAATACAATACTTCTCTTCATATCTCATTACATTGATTGAACCCCTTTATATAGTGCTACCATCACCTAAGAACATTCTAGAGGAGGAATCTTCTAAAAGTAGAACCTTCTAAGAAGTCCTCTTACATTTATTATATCTAACTACCATAGTGGGCCTTATTTAATAATAAAGTGGACCTAGTCCACCTTACATTGAATGACCTCCACTATTATCACTATGGGCCCTCTAGACCCCCCCACTACCTCTCTAGCTACCTTACATTCCATCCCCCTTATGAAAGTGTTGTCCTCAACGCTTGATGTACAACCATATACCAGGGTCCCATGGATAATTATGGACCATAATGCTGAAGAAGAATGAAGAACCAAGGTCCCATGTAGAAAGGAAAGCCACCATGCTGAAGTAGTCCAACCACCATTGTAAGCCTGGGTCCCATGTCCAAGTGCTCATGTGAACTCCTTGTGAAATATTTTGGAACCCAATAACCAACTCAAAATGATGCTCCAAAGACTGACACCTGTCATGTGGATCCAAATAAGAATATCCATCCACATAGTGGAAAATGGTCGTAGTAGAATCTAGAAGGAATAATACCACTATAGAATATGTAGGATGGACACTGGTAATAATCATTGGCTCTCAATTTGTCATATTGATGCTCTCTATAGAAGGTGGATTAGAGCATCAAATAAAATGTGAAAGTGGTTGTCATCCCAGAAATGACAATTATCCATATACCAATCATCACAATCGGCCTCAAAATCATACCAAACATATATTTCTTGATTATATTCGTCCTTGATGTCTGCCATAAGAAATATCTGCTGCATGTTATCCAATGAATCTCGAATACTACAGAAACTATCATTGAGGCCATTTGCAAAGTCATGCAATCTAGCATCCAATGTGTCGTACAATTTGGATTTGAATGCTTCAAGAACTCCCTTGAGGGTTTGAGAGGAAATAGCCATCTGATCACCCTATGAACTCTTTGGTCCCACAACCGTCATGAAAAAACCCCAAAAATAGAACAATAACTTAATGCAGAAAATCGCGGCGTTTTTCAGAAAAACCCTGAAAAATTGTTGAATTTAAAATGCTCATAACTTCACTTCCCGAACTCCGTTTCGGCTGATTTTTTTTTGAAATTGGGTGAAATTGTGAGAGGAACTCAGATCTGTAATTTGTTTGGAAAAATTCAGCCTCCATATGCTACAAAAATAAAAAATAAAAATCACGCCGCCGTCTGCGGAAAAAACCCTGAAAAATTATAGATTTTAAACTTCAATATCTTGACTTCCCGGACTCCGTTTCAGACGATTCTTTTTTCCCACTTGGGTGTTTTTCTGAGAGGAACTTAGATCTACAACCTGTTTCTGCAAATTTTTCATAGAAATATACTGAAAATTTATGGAATGTCGCGGCCCTCTTTTTCTTCTCCGAAAAAAAAAATATGCAAAAATGAAAAATATTTGCCCACAATGTCTGCCAAGGAAAGTGCTCTGATAAAAATTTTTGGAATTTGAAGCTTCAATCCTTAACTTAGACATCTAGATATAGGTTAAATTATTATTGGAAACTTTAATGTGTTAATTCAAGCTATAGTCTTTAATGTTGGATATGTGTTATATTCTTTGCACAATTAGAAGAAAAAAAATCCTCAGTTTTCGTGTCCATTTTTGGGAGGTCCTCAGTTTTCGTGTCCATTTTTGGGAGGTCCTCAGTTTGCGTCTCCATTTATGGGTGGTTTTTCGGCACATGGTTTTTCGCCGATGGTTTTCTATTTCCGGTTAAGGAATTAGGGTTGTTGACTAATCCAGGTCATTGGATTAGGGTTTTCGATGCCGCTGGCTCCTATATGTATATTGTATTGAAAACAATGTATGAGATGAATGAACATAGAATATCTTGGTTTTCCCAGTTTGGGTTTCTAGAGGAAAAATATCTATGTAAAGTGTGTATTTTCCATTGTATTTTTTCTGTTCTTTTATTGAAAATCTCTTTGTAGTAAAATATTGAACAAGGTTAGAATCTACATTTAATGTATTATTGTTTTAATGTTTTAATACAATTATTGGAAAAGAATGTGAGATTTAATTAGGCATGATAGATAGGTGCTCATTCATTTTTTGGTCTGTGCTCATTCATTCTCTGGTCCTTTGTATTGTGGGAGGCTTGAAACATTGCCAATACTAGACGAACCGTGGTTCACACCATTGATCAATCTAGCATTGATATATAGAGATATATTAAGCTATTCACAAAATGCATAAATAGTATATGTAATTTTTTTTTGGTTTAAATAGAGTTTGCTCAACCTTTTGCATCGCAATTCAAAGGATGGCTCGTCAATGAAAGCAACATTGATACTCCACATCATTTGTCTTATTAGTGATATCCTCAATAGAATAACATTTATGTCTCTCCAACTGCAAGTGCATTTGCACAATGGGAACCATATAATTGAAAAAATAGATAATTGTTCATTATTATTGTTAATGCTTTCATTATTGTGCTCATATGAAGACGATTTCATTCTTCTAAATTATGGTGTCTCTATGTTTATTGATTGAAACCTTGCCATCATTATACAAATTTGCCATGCAAGAGGCGTTCACTGTTGGGTTTCCACAAAAGAAGATTTTTCAAAATAAATCACACAAATTTGCCATGCAAGAGGCGTCCATGGTTAGGTTTCCACAGAAGAAGAATTTTCAAAATACATGTTTGCATTTTTCTTTATAAACATACATGTTCATATTTCCTACATTGTAAAATATTCATTTTCACCTTTAACAATTATAACTTCCCACCAAGTTTACTATCAAAAATATCAATTACTTTATTAGTTTTCCGTGACTTTTATTTTTACATTATATTTTTATTTTATTGAGACATTTTAATTGCAAATAAATTATTAAAGATAGTTGATATAGGAAAAATGATGTATCAATTTGAAGTGGAAAATGACGCCTATCAACGTATATCAACCACTTTTAATAATGGGATTGTGCTAGTTAGGGTTTTTGCGAGATACCAAGGTTTCAATTTGGAGACCATAGGCAACTAGGGTTCCCATGAGCACTCAAACTATAGGAAACTAGGGTTTCCATGAGTGTTGAGATCACAAGAAACTAGGGTTTCCATGAGAATTGAGATCAAGGGCTATTGGAGGATTCTTCTTCCCATATGAGTGATATTTTAGGTATTCCTTTGCGAAAATAAAAATAATTAATGGATTAAAGTGAAAGAGAAGGAACGAGAAATAAAACTGCGAAAAAGGTCCTCAGAACATAGGAAACAATGTATCTACAAAAATAAATAAAAATGGGGATAATGTGAAAGAGAAGAAGGATTATAGAAAATGATAAGGGAGTTCGATGACGGCTAGGATCTCCATGAGCAATCTGATATGCCTTTTGGTTGTTGCTACTTCTGTTGCAATTTCAGGCTCTAACCTCTACAAACTGATCAAATCGTCATTATAGGTCAGCCAATGGGAGAAGCTTGGACAATAGATTGAGGGAAAGTGGACAATCTATTGCAACCATGAATGTTGAGATCGAAGGTATCTACGGTTTCCACGAGCACTGAGACCGCATGCATCTAGGGATTCCATATGGGCACTTGCCATATGAAGATTGTAGGCATCTAGGGTTTTAATATAAATAAAACACTATTCGATTTAGACCAGTGGGAAAAACTCAAACTATCAACTGCATTGTCCATTCCTTGTCAATGTCAGTGGGTCTTATCTGGAGCTCGTGACCTTGTTTAGTTGTTGGTGAGAGAAAATGATGAGATGATGAACTATTACCATATTTCATAGTCAAACAATTGTATCCACTTCAAATCTTCAAAACTAACATAAGTTTATGTTGGTTTTATGAAGTTTCATCCATATCACTTATATGCTCATGTGGGGAGGTTTTGATAGATATTCAAATCATGCCATTTGAGTTGGACAATAAATATTGACTCAAATGATGAGTGTGTGGTGACCTATTTGGGTGTATTGTCCCATCGTTTTCATTTTTCAATACGTGTTTCAATTAATTTTTATAATGGAAGCAAGCGACCATTAGCGCAAAACTAGGCATCTCTGAGTAGTGATGGAATGGGCAGAGAAATGCATCAACAAGCAATAAGTTGAGAGAAAGGGAATGATGAAGCTATGTTGGTTACCAAAAGGCTCCATACAATATGATTTCTCTTTGGCTTCAACATCATCATCGACGGTTTGTGCAAACATATGTGTCACAAACTTGTTTAGTCATCCTACACAAGTAGGGTAACCGTATTGCCCAGATCGTTGGTTAACAACCTGTAGCCAGAAGAATCTAGCGCTTGAGGGATAGAGGAAGATATTCAACTCATAGACTACTCTGAAGACTCCTTACCAGAAAATGAATTTTTCACTAACTACCCTAGTATCACTATGTTGGTGGAAAGGTTCCCTAGGGCCTTGGGAGGCAAAGGAGGACATTATAGTGAAAAATATGAACTTAGGGTAAGTGGTTGAACAAACAATCTGGTGGGAGGTACTGTGGTTCCAACGTGTGATTCCTTTTTGAAAGACCACTATTAGGATTTGGATTGTTCTTTGGAGGATGGTCAATAGATTTCCTTGAAGGAGAGGATGGTTCTACTATGCAAAGAATAAATACATATAGATTTGAGGCTTTGGAAGGAGCAATCCATGAATCTATTAAGCACTCTCTAGAATCAATTTCTTTTGTTTCCTAAGCTAGTTGATGGAAGGAATAAGGTTTCAGTGATGGGTATTGGTGGTTTTATAGGTGGGTAGTTGGAATTACAAATTTTTCAAGGAGAGATGAGGGTGAAGGAGGTGAAGGGAAATAAGAGGTGGAAGGTGCTGAAGAGTAAGAGGAGTGGGGTTTCCTTGGTGGTTGACGAAGATGTGGATGTAGACCAGATACTTGATTTGGAAAGAAAGAATTTGGTAGGGAAATTCATGGGTCAGAGGGTGACTTTGGAACAACTTGGAAGCTAGATTCAATAGGAATGGGCTCCCATTCTTAGTTACAATTTGTCCTCTCATGTTCTCTCTCATGGATGGTTGGATTTCTTTTTCAACTCTAAGGCAGAAGCACTCTTCATTCTTAGAGGACCATGGTTCATGGATAATTCGTTCCTATCGATGAAGCCATGACATCCTTTATTTGATGCCAAATATGAGTTTATGGAGAAAGATCTAGTTTGGGTGAAGTTGTTTGCCTTACCCATGGAGCTTTGGACAGTGTAAGACCTTACAACTGTTGGGAATTTTCTTAGTAAGACACTTCTAAATGATGATATCTTTTTGAATAGTAATGTTAGGTTAGTGGTGACATTTCTAGTCGAGATAGATGCCAGTCTTGATCTTTATGAGTTAGTGGATTTGTAATGGGTGGTCAAAAATATTCCCAAATTATTGATTATCAAAACATCCCATTTAGATGCACGTGTCATGCTTGTGGTCACATGCCAAAGGATTATGACAAGGTTTTCTACAAAAAAAATTGGTAGAAGAAGGAGATCTCAATTGAATATGGTAGTATGGAGGGTAAACCTATGGATCCGATCCAAAGGGAAGATGTTGAGGAATAAGGTTGGAAAGTTCATGGATCAATCAATATCCCAAAGGGAAATTTTCAAGAGATGGGGGATAAGGTGTAGGTTGACCTACCAATTGGGGACTGTTATCCCCAATTTTAGGGATAACCAAGGAGATGATGTCTCGAGGCCCTCATGTTGCAGACATGGATTACCGAGAGATAGTTTGACTAATAGTGTCCACTTGCACATATGGAGACCCTCTTCCCCACCCCAGGTTCCAAGGTCATCTTGAGGGTATCCACCACACCAACTTTCTTCCGGACGACATTGGATCTTGCTCCATGAGGTACAAGCTAGGTATTATGGTGAGTGTCATTTAAATATTTGAGGCATTTTAGTTTGTTGCATTTAAAACTACTTTTGATTATGTAACGCCTGCTCAGACCTTATTCTCTTTACCTTGTTTCACCTTAGTGGTTGACATTGTGCCCTAGTAAGTGGTCACCCTTAGGGATGGGTTTGCTACTGGGATTTTCCCCTTGACGATTCATTCTGCCACTCCTAACCATACTTGTCACTTTCCATACTTCATGCCCTCATCTCCTTATCTTTTGGGATTTTCAGGTGTATTGACCCAAGAAGGGATTGCCCCTCATTTCATGGGAAGAAGGGGCTGAAGGCCTAAAGGGGAGATAGATGGAAAAAGATAAAAGCCTAATTATGAACCTTTCAGATGCTCGCCCAAAGAGGTCCTGAGATCAATGAAATGCTTCTCCTAAAAAATCAAAGACCTGCAAAAACAAATTAACATTATATAAATGTCCCCACTTGTTGAGGTGTGTACACTCATGCAGTGTCCGTTTATTTCCTTGCATATGGCACTCGGTGTACCTTTTGCTTCAAGTGGCCTTTTGGTGCATCCCCCCAAACTAATTGATTCACTAATAGGGAGTTCCCAAGGTTTTGGATTCTTATTAATTAAATAATGGCAATAAATGGGTTTGGAAAAAGGATGCATTGAAAATGAAGGTGCAACACACCCTCTTTAAAGACACCCATAAATGAGACACTACGGTCCCTTGTATGTCATGAAACCCATGCCCACAAGTATTTCCCCCATAAATATCATCTTTTCCACATGTCTTAGAGGGGGTTTTTCAACCGAGAAACACTCCTTGATCTAGGGGATGATTCACCCCATAGGTCACCTTGTCAACCCTCCCATACGAAAACTTGGTAAGTTACATATTGCATAGGGTCTTTGAGAAATTGTTTAATTTGATGAGGTGGTTTTGGATGCACAAGCTTAGGTGGATATTTTATTGACTTGATTTACTCATCATGATACATTTGACTTGACATCCTTGGAGGGCATGTCCATTTGTCTTTGCAGGACCATGTTTGGTGGACAATTTTGGAGGAACAAACCTAGCTTGGGCTTCCATGGGGCTTGAAGCCCACAGGTTGGATGGTGAGGGACAACATTATGGATGATGATGGCTTGCCTTTGGAGGCCTAGAGGGTACCTTGGAGTATATTTCCCATCCCTCACATGCCAAACGACTTGCTTGAAAGGAGAAAAACGTCACCCTTGAAGGCTTGATGTCACATAGGGCTAGTGTTTGGTGGTGATGGAGTTGCCACTCATTGACACTTGGCATGATTTGGTGTGAGAATACTTGAGGAGGATATAGCACATGAGAGGGAGGCTTTATGAGCCCCAATGACCTCAACTTTCTACTCCAACAACTTGCTAAAACAATCAAGATGTCACCCTTAGAGGGTGATGTCATTTTAGGGTTTCTATTGTGCACATTTTTAAGTTTAAATTTGAATTAAAGTTGAATTATTTTGAAAAAGGGAAAAAGTAAGGGTTGTTGTCCCCTTACTTTGTCGTTTACCCCTCTTAAAGTGGACAAACTATGTTTTAGAACATTTGTATAAATAGAGATCAACTCTATTTCATTTTGAATCATAACTCTCCCATTGTGAGAAGGACTTGGCTGAAATTTGCACCCTATTTGGGCAATATCTCTCTTGTGCAATTTGTTATGGTTTGTCTTTTCTATTGGTGGAAAAAGTGGCGCGCTATCTCTCTTGGAGCTATTCTCTTGCATTTTGGTGGATTAATCTTGGTATAAAGGAGGTTTATCTTGTTGATGCTTGGACTAGGTAAGGAATCTATCATATTGTTGCTTCATTGCTTGGTTACAAGTTTGATTTTATAGACTTCTTTGGGAGTATAAGGGCATATAACCCCACCAAGTCCATCATTTTTGTCTTGAGATAATTTGTTGCATAAGGTTTTACTAGGAGAAGTAAAAGGGCTTACACCCTCCTAGTACTTCCTAGTTAGCCTTGCTTGCCTTGTGGAGTAAAAGGGATTACATCCCCAAGTAGATAACATTGCTAGATTATTCTTTCTTTGACTCCATAACCCAATAGCTAAAGACACTAATCTAATTGCATTGGAGAAATAAAATCTTGCATTAGTAAACGTGAAAACTTGAGATTTTGAGATTGTCTAGATTGAAATAAATTATATGCTCTATATGCTTGGTTGAGCCACTAGGGCATCTCACTTTGCTAAGTGATTCTTGATGCTGTTATAAATTTAATATATAGCCATTAGGGCTGCAGAAACCCTAAAACAAATATCTTAATAACTTACAAACCAATCGTAAAAAATTGCTAAAATTTTGCCCATATAATCTACTAGTCTTAGCGCACTTTTTGGGTGGATCGTTGGCAAGTTTTGATGGTTGATTTCTTTGTGTAAAAAATTTGTTTTCTACATCCATAAGGCTGCAATTATTTCTATGCAATACCTTTTATTACATGCTTTTTTCATTGCTAAAGTCTTGTGCTTTTATACTAGAGTTATACTAGTGTTTTGCTAGCTTATCTCTTGCATCATTTGTTGGACTTTTAGCACTTGTTTAGCAGCTTGAATGACTATCTTATTTATGGAATATATCTCTATTTACTGCTGAAATTAGGGATAACAAGATTAACTTTCTTGTCCACTTGATATACTATGTGCAAACTTGGCTTTACTTGTGTCTTGGGCAGGTACAAACACATTCCACAGGTACCCAAAGAATTGGCAACCTTAAACCACTCTCGAGACGAATCGTCAAAGCCATATTCCACTTAGAAACTTGACCTATAGGAGAATTCATTCATAAGTACCACTTTCCATCTCATTTCCCCCTAGGGTCACTCGAGATTCCCCCCTTGAGGTTATCACTTCACCTCTAAAGTGATGATAATACCTATCTAAGGTGACAGTGGGTAGGTGTTGTCTTAGTTTTTGCCATATTGTGGTTTGGGTTGGGATTTTCCAAAACTACAATTTGTGTAATAAAATTTGGGCATCGTTGATAGGGAGAATTTTGAATCCTCTTTTGTGCCCTAACGACACTTTGGCAAACTTCCTTCCCAAAGCATCTACCCCTAACTTTTCTAGCGACTCCACTTGAAGGACGTTCCCCTTCCACCCTTGTTGAGCTCTTCTTGAAGCTCATATGGAAAATCCACCATCCCAGAACCCACCTTTCCTTGTTTCCCCCCTTTTCCATCCTTTGATGAGACTTGATCTCATTTGGTGACTCCATTGAGGTGTCTTTTCAGTCAATGGAATCATGGCACCATGGGACAAACCCTTGTCCATAACTTGTCATGCCTTGGGGAGGACACTTTTACAAATGGAAAAGAAAAAAACTACCAATGAAGGATTTGAGGAATTGATGAATCTTGTAAAAGAGTTATTTCAAAATTATTCCCAAGAACTAGCCCTTGAGGATGAAGAAATGTTTGAAGAAGGTTACCAAGAAGATCCCAATGGAGTTTCTCATGTTGAAGATCCAAACAAGACATTTGATGAAGATGAAGTTCTTGTGTCTGCCCTTCCATTTGATGAATACATCCACGCCTCTATTCCTCCTGCACATCAAGAAGAGGACATGATGAGTTGTAACCCTTTTGAAGATCTTGATGATACTTTATTCCATGAATTTCAAAATGAAGAAGTATTAGAGGATCCCTTGGACGCAACATATCCTTTTGAAAAAATGCAAACAAAGCACTATGTATTAAGGATCAAGCCCCTTGTAATGAAGAGGCGATGGAGGGGCATGTCCATAAAGAGAAATAAGAATTTTGACGAAGTGTAACACAATGGGACACTGCTATCTTTGCTCCTTCTTGATGAAGGTGAGGTCGTCCAACCTTGCTCTCCTTCTGCACATAAAGTTGAAGAAACAATTGGTCTCAATGATGAAGAATCTGAAGATCCAGTTGAAGTTGCCCTAGCCTCAGGTCTTCTTGCACACAAAGACAAATAGATGGTTATTTTCAGTCATATTGATGGTCTTATGAAAGAACCCTTAGATATGGTTGATGAAAATATAGACACATTCATACAAATTGGGAGATGCATATTGGATTTGGGTCATTTCATTTTTGACAGAGACACCATTTACGACATTGAAGGTAGCTTTCAAGCAAAATGCTTTGAGTTGTCATCATTAGAGGACTGGTCCTCATGAGTGTATGATTCAAATGTTTGGCAGCCTGGTGATGATATGGTTACAGATTTGTTTCGTTCATTCGAGTATGACTTCTCACAACATACTCAAGGTGATATTCAATCATCCCTTGATACATACCTTTTGGGGATGCAAATTTGTTCTATGAGGATTTTCAACCATCTTTGTGCTAATATTTTGATAGACGCCAAGTCGTGACTAGCCCAAAGTAGTTCGGGGCTCACACTACCAAAAGGAAACATTTTCATATTGAGATTTTTGGCAAGGATTTGCAGACAAAGAAGCGATGTTTTCCAAGTCTCGAGGAAGAGTTTTTCTCTAGACTTGAGGTTGCGCCTTACTCCACTTCCTCTTGCTGGGGAAACTATCAGGTTTTCTCGGGATCCATTATCTCCTCACAACATTCAGGGAACAATGAAATTTTGTGCATAGATGAAGATGAGCCATCGTCTGCATATGATAGTCCTCTTCAGAGATGGGTTGATCAAGCTTGTGGCTATCACTTCAGGTAGGGTTTCCTGGATTATCAGACTTGTGGTTTTTCTTTCCAACATGATTTTTTGCCTCCCACCCATCTCCACGAGTTTCATTTCATGATTGATTATATGTCTATTTATGCTCATGATCATTATGTGCTTGACTTATCTTTGTTGTATTACATAATTAAGAAGATGGGGAGATGCCTTGATAAGATGATCAACTGGTTGCACTAGTTATAAGATTTCACCTAACATCTAACGACATTTTATCACCAGGGCCCCAAGTAAATAGGTAGGTCATTTTGATTTCTTGCATTTGCATATTGATTGCTCATGGTAATTTAGTTGCACTTCATTTTTTATTTTCATTTTTCTCTACTTGCATTATTGATTTACATGCTTTATACATGAAAAATGCTAAAAAAATTATTTTCTAGATTAGTTGTCATTTTTGGTTTTTGATTATATGGACAAAGGATGAGTGAAGCCATCCTACTACTAACAATTTGTTGACTAGATGTGTGTAGGCACATGTATACCAAGAGATGTTGTGGTTCTCATGCACTCCATGATGAGTACATGTCCCCAAGTAGGAGCCAGATGTTATCCCCAATTTTAGGGATAATCAAGGAGATGATTTCTTGAGGCCCTCAGGTTGCAAACACGAAGTACCGAGAGATAGTTTGACCAAAAGTGTCCACTTGCACATATGGAGACCTGCTTCACCACCACAGGTTCTAGGTCATATTGAGGGTATCCACCACACCAACTTGCTTTCGGAGAACATTGGATCTTTCTCCATGAGGTACAAGCCAAGTATTAGGGTGAGTGTCATTTCAATATTTGAGGCATTTTAGTTTGTTGCATTTAAATTTGTTTTTCATTATGTAACGCATGCTCAGACCTTATGCTCTTTACCTTGTTTCACTTTAGTGGTTGACATTGTGCCCTAGTAAGTGGTCCCCCTTAGGGATGGATTTACTACTGGGATTTCCCCCTTGACGAGTCATCATGACACTCCCGACCATACTTGTCAATTTTCGTACTTCATCCCCTCGCCTCCTTATCTTTTGGGATTTTTGAGTGTATTGACCCAAGAAGGGATTGTCCCTCATTTCATGGGAAGAAGGGGCTGAAGGCCGAAAGGGGAAATAGCTAGAAAAACAGAAAATCCTAATCATGAACCTTCCAAATGCTCGCCCAAAGAGGTCTTGAAAGCAATGAAACACTTCTCCTAAAAAATCAAAGACCTGCAAAAGCAAATTAAAATTCTATAAATGTCCCCACTTGTTGAGGTGTGTACACTCATGTGGGGTCCCTTTCTTTCCTTGCATATGGCACTCTGTGTACCTCTAGATTAAAGTGGCCTTATGGTGCTACCCCCTAATCTAATTGAATCACTAATAGGGAGTTCCCAAGGTTTTGGATTATTATTAATTAACTAATGGAAATAAACGGGCTTGGAAAAAGGATGCATTGAAAACGAAGGTGCAACACACCCTCTTCAAAGGCACCCATAAATGAGACACTAACGTCCCTTGTATGTCATGAACCCCATGCCCAAAAGTATTTCCCCCATCCATATCATCTTTTGCACATGTCTTAGAGGGGGGTTTGAACCAAGAAACACTCCTTGACCTAGAGGATGATTCACCCAATAGGTCACCTTGTCAATCCTCCCATACCAAAACTTGGTAAGTTGCATAGGGCCTTTGAGAAATTGTTTAATTTTATGAGGTGGTTTTTGATGCACATGCTTAGGTGGCTCGTTTATTGACTTGATTTACTTATCATGATGCATTTAACTTGAGATCCTTGGAGGGAATATCCATTTGTCTTTGCAGGACCATATTTGGTGGACGATTTTGAAGGAATAAGCCTAGCTTGGGCTTCCATGGGGCTTGAAGCCCACAGGTTGGATGTTGAGGGCCCACGTTATGGATTATGATGGCTTGTCATTGGAGGCCTAGAGGACACCTTGGAGGATCTTTCCCATCCCTCACATGCCAAACGACTTCCTTGAAAGGACCAAAATGTCACCCTCGAAGGCTTGACGTCACCTAGGGATAGGGTTTGGTGGTGATGAAGTTTCCACTCATTGACACTAGGCATGATTTGGTGTGAGAAGACTTGAGGAGGCTATAATGCACGAGAGGGAGGCTTTATGAGCCCTAACGACCTCAACTTTCTACTCCAATGACTTACTCAAAGAGTCAAGACATCACCCTTAAAGGGTGACTCCATTTTAGGGTTTCTATTGTGCACTTTTTAAAATTAAAATTTGAATTAAAGTTGAATTATTTTGAAAAAGGGGAAAGTTAAGGGTTGTTGTCCCATTACTTTGTGGTTTACCCCCCTTAAAGTGGACAAACTATGTTTTAGCAACTTTAACGACTATATTATTGCTGATATATATATCTGTTTACTTCTACAATTAGGGAGAACAAGCTTAACTTGCTTGTCCACTTGATATACTACGTGTAAACTTGGCTTTTCTTGTGTCTCGTGCAGGTACAAACACTTTCTGCAGGTATCCAAAGACTTGGAAACCTTAAACCACTCTTGAGATGAGTCATCAAAGCCATCTTCCACTTAGAAACTTGACCTATAGGGGCATTCATTCATAAGTACCACTTTCCATCTCATTTCCCCCTAGGGTCACCCAGGATTCCCCCCTTGAGGTGATCACTTCACCTCTTAAGTGGCGGGAATACCTATCTAAGGTGACAATGCGTAGGTGTTCTCCTAGTTGTCGCCATATTGTGGTTCAGGTCGAGA
Source organism: Picea engelmannii (assembly GCA_009831015.1). Taxonomy (NCBI): domain Eukaryota; kingdom Viridiplantae; phylum Streptophyta; class Pinopsida; order Pinales; family Pinaceae; genus Picea; species Picea engelmannii. The sequence goes on along the minus strand of ML783854.1, from coordinate 871,804 downwards.
TTTTCCCAAACTACAGTTTGTGTGATACCAGGGACCTCTCTATACCCTTGATTATGGGCTCACGATTAGTGTTGGGGCAATATTTTGGGTTGGCTCAATAGCTTGGCTTGGATTGGTATGATCTGTCCTTGGAAAAGAAGAAGGGTTGTAGGCAAGATCCAATACTAAAGGACCTTGAGCTTTTAGGTAACTATATTACATTGCTTAATAATCTGTCTATGGAGTTCTCTACTCTTAAAAAGTTGGAATGAGTAGACAATTTTCTCATGGAATCAAAATATAAGGTTATTTGTTGTGGTAGGAGTGTCTCACTTTTAGGTGATTTCATTTTGTTTAGAGGGGTTGTGAATAGGGATTCCCCTGATGTCTAGTCATGTGAATATGTTCATTTTGTTGAAAGGGAAAATACTATTGGTGGAGGGAATAGACAAGTCACCTTGGACACCTCTGCAAGGGGGGAGGAAATTGCTACCCACATCCAAAGAGGGGGCCAACTCATCAGTTTTACCAGTTTCAGGAGGTTTGGGTTCAAATTTCTGAAAAGACCTAGGAGCTTTGACTGTAGGGAAGAAGTCATCTTTGAAACTATCCTAGGAGATAGCAATTAAACAAGTGAATTGAGGTAAATAGAGGTTGATTACAAGGGCCCTTAGAGTAGACTTAAAACCTCTCTTTAGTGTCCAAATGAAAGTAATTTTAGTTAATATGAGAGGCCTTAGGGGGGGAAGCCAAGAGACTTGCCCTGAAGCGATTGTTGGAGTTAGACAAATCATATATAGTTATGATACAAGAGACAAAAACATAGTTACCAACTTAACGAGAACTCTACATAGTTCTCGTTTTTTGGGGGGTCACATTTTTTATCTCATTTTGAAAATTTGTGCTACCGGTAGCATCGCCTTCCATTTTTAAGTTGTTTTTTGATATTTTAAATCTTTTTATCCATAATGTATCCACTTTCTTTTTTTAAATGCTAATTTTTTCATTTATTTTCAATTTTTTCTATTTTTTTTCCAACAATGTTTTTAATCGCTTTTTTAGGTTTCTTTCAATTTTAAAAATGTTGTATAACATTTACTTTTTTGAAATTAAAATTTTTCTTTTAATTATGTCTCCTTAAATAATTTATGATTCCATACTTCTTTTTTTTAAATAAAAAAGAACATATGTATTACCTTAAAAACTTCAAAAAGATACTCTAATAAATTTTCAAAATTCTATAACTTTTATAATTGATCAAACATAGAAAGGTGAGATTTATAAAAATGTCCCTAAAGTAAAGAAATACATCCCACACTTAACACACTTGTCACTCACTAACCTTAGTGAGGATCGAATAAGAATTATTATTAGGGATGATGAAATGAGAATGGTTTCTACCACCACACATGATATTGAATTGGTTAATCCTAGTTGGTTGGTTTAGCAAACTATTTCTACAGTGGGTTGGGATCAATACTCCGACTTTGCCAAAAGTATATCCTTTGAATCATTCTTAAGCTCCATTTCAATCAATGGAATATCTTGTAGGGACTTTTGTCTCACTCATGCATGCTCTCTCATCCAATCCAATGATTTTTAAGTTTTTCAAAAAATGATTTTTAAGTTTTTCAATATCATTAAGTTTTTAAAAATGATTTTTAAGTTTTTCAAAAATGATTTTTAAGTTTTTCAATATCATTAAGTTTTTAAAAATGAAAAAATCACCAAAGTTAGTTATTTTAAAATTTAATTGTCACATATTGATTTTTTCAAACACTTAATAAACATTATCCAAAAACATAGTTACCAACTTGACGAGAACCTTCTAGAGTTTTTTCTAGAGGTCATACTTATTGGCTAATTTTACCTCTCTTTCAAAAAGTGGTCTTACTTGTAACACCTTTTTTGGGGGTTAAATGCCCACCTTTTGTAACCATGGCCTTGAAAACTTTGTAATGTTGATGACAAAGACTTAAAAATCAACCATTGAATCAAAGAGTGGTGCTAACATCAACATCATTCTTATTTTTGAGGTTAAAACCACAACTTCTTTGAAACCTCTAGACTTGACCATTGGTACCATTGCAACCAAAACCTTAAAATCAACCCTCGAATTAAAAAGTGGTGCTCCTAGTAGCAAGCCTCCTTTTTTTTGGGCTAAAATTGCAAGTTTTCTAAAATCATGGCCTTGACAACTAACACCCTTGGAACTAAAATCTTAAAGCCAACCCCCAAATTGAAAAGAGGCACTATCAATAGCAACCTCTTTTTTCTCTAGGTTTAAAATTGTAACATTTTAGAAACTATGACCCAAAAACACAAACCTGTTGCAAAAAAAGAAATAAAAACAAAATGAAAGATAAATAAAAATATAAAGAGGAAAAAAACCAAAATGATTAAAAAAAGCATAATTTTCCTTTTAAATAAGTATGGAGCTCGTGAGAATTTGTTCTTCTCTTAGCAAGGCTTATTTTTTTCTTTACACTTGTCAAAACAAAGAGATAATTTTGATCTTCTGGATTAGGTTTGATTACATCCTTATAATACCTTAATTTTCTCTTTTCCTCTAACTCTTTATCACACCACATTTCTCCTTAAATTTTGATTTAATAATATTTTTAATAGTATCCTTATTCTGCAAAATGGTGTCTTCCATGATTCCCCAATAGCTTAGCCAATACTAGGCATCTTTATACCATTCTCACTTGAGTTGAAGGTGGTTACAACTAGATTTTGAAGCAATTTTAGAAATCCTCTTGTCTTCCATGTTGTTAAACCTGTTCTTATACATTAGGTATCTAGTCATAGATGTGCTGTCAATGGGAGAAAGGCTTACCTCTAAGAGGAGGATGGGATAGGGCATATTTCCTTTAATTTTGAGATTATAGGTTATAAAATTCTTTTGGATTTGCTCTATCTTTCTCTAGGATTCACGAGAGATATTGCGTTCCCAAAATTTGCATCCATATAGAATAACAAGTGTAACAAGAGCCTCAAAGAGGAGTTTATTCTTATCCCATATCTAAAGATCAGTTGATTTACACTTTTTTTCAAGCCCATGATAAGCTTTCCATCCCCCAATAATCCTTTTCTCAATGTTATAATTCTAGTTGAGCTTGTGGTGAATATTGATTCCAAGATATTTGTATTAAGTCACTTCCTCCAAGTTGTTGTTGTCATATAGGAAGGTATCATAAGTGATCTTATTGTATTTAATGATCATGACTTTAGTCTTGTCAATATTAACAATCATACCCATATTGGAGAAAAAATCCTTGAGTATTTTTAGTTGGTTTTCAAGATCGCGGGGAATGCTTGCCATAAGAACAATATCATCAACATAAAGAAGAATATTGATGACTATACCAGTGAGAGTAGGGCCGACACAACTTACTTCTTCCAAGCAATCTTCTAACTTGTCAATGTATATGCCAAAAAGGGTAGGGGGTAGGGGACAACCTTGATTAACTCCAATATTGTAGTTAATGTCTTTGGACCAACCCTTAGTGTTCTTAAACTTGGAAATAATGTTCTCATATGACCTTATTACAACAACCCTCAACTCGAAAGACACTTTTATCTCTTCCAATCTATTCTAGAGGTTTTTCTCGGGAACCATGTCAAAAGATTTTCTAAAGTCAACAAAACAACAAAAAAGATTGGTTTTAGTATTACATAACTCCTATGCAATGATTCTAAAGGTAACAAGATGGTCCACAATTGAATGATATCTCCTAAATCCGGCTTGACCTTTAGATCTCCTAAACCAAATAATTCCATAAAGATTGGCTAAAATCAGGCTAATCATAATGGTCCTATAATTAAAGGGAATGTTTCTATCTCCATTTAAAAAAATAGGAACAATGAAGCTTTGTTTCTAAGGTTTAGGATGCAAAAATCATTATTAAAAAACAATGTCCGTCACCCAAACCCCCAAATTTCGACATCGCCCTCCCAAACCCACAAATTCCATTGCTTTGTTTGGTATT
>ML783854.1:828445-867696 GCA_009831015.1 Picea engelmannii | reverse complement strand
ATATATATATATATATATATATATATATATATATATATATATATATATATATATATATATATATATATATATATATATATAATTTTAAATTGTTTTATAATGTTTTTATGTTTATTCTAAAAAAAATTGTATATATGGTTTTTTTATTGATTTTTTAAATTCATTTTTTAAAATGTTTTTTTTTTCATATTTATTTCTTTTTATTTTTTTCCCACCTTAAATAATAACGATCTTTTTCATTGTTTTTATTTATTTATTTATTTTTTAAAATTTTATTTAAAGAGAAAAATATTATGATTATGATTATTGTTATTATTTTTTGTTTGGGGTTTTTCCTTTTCTATTTTCATCCTTTGTTATTATTATTATTTTTCTTTCACTGTATTACTAATATCACCTCTTTTCGATTAAGGGGTTGGTATCAAAAGTTTTGTTTGAAGGGTACTGGTTGTTAAGGCCACAATTTCATGAAACTTGTATTTGTATCCCTTAAAAAAGAAGGGGGGTGCTATTAGGAGCACCACTTTACAATTTGGGGGGTTGATTTTAAGGTTTTGGTTGCAATTGTACCAATTGTCAAGTCTAGAGGTTTTAAAGAAATCATAGTTTTAACCTTGAAAATAAAAAAAATGGTGTTGTTGTTAGCACCACTTTTTGATTCGGGGGTTGATTTTAAAGATTTTGTTGACAACATTACAATGCTGTTAAGGCCATGGTTGTGAAAGGTGGTAATTTTAACCTCGAAAAAAAAAAAGGTTCTACTTTTTGAAATGGGGGTTGATTTTGGTGTTTTTGACCAAAACTATGGGTTTTTAGGGCCAAAGTTCTCATTCTGACATCACAGTTCTTGTTAATTTAGTAATCATTTTCAAACCTTTATTAAGAACTAAGAATAACTAACTTAACAATAGAGGTATTTTTTACTAGGGTTTGAGTAGTTTCGAGATAACAATTAGTAGAGCACATCCCATAGCTACACACCATGGATTTGGACCCTAGAGGGGGATACCCTCCCCCTCTAGACATAGACACCTTATCCTTTTATGCCCTCACCTATTCCCTTGGGAAAGCCACAAAGTCTTAAATTTCATGCTTTGTCAATAAACTGGACAACATCCTTGAGGTTCCTCTTCCTATCTCCTCCTCTCAGCACATGGTTCTTCTTATCGCAGGATTTGTACTTGTGCAAAGCCCACCAAAAGATCCCAAATCTTGCGTAACTATGGAAGAATCTATCATTGTCACCTAAGTAGAGACTTGCCTCGTTTTAATGATGACAGAGGTCCACCACAAGGGAGGCTTCCTTGATGACCTCAAGGGATCAAATAACAACTTTAGTAGCCAAGCCTACCGCCCCCTATATTGATCATTGAACGATTGGTCTAGGTTAGGGAAAGAGAAGAGGTTTGAAGGTGATTTGGTACATACCCAGAAAAAGAACACTTTGTAGCATATATGTAACAAATTCCAATCTAAAGTATGCAATAAAGACCTCTTTTAGAGACTAGACAAGTTATATTGCTATGACTGTTGCAAATTGCTGCATTAAACCAATCTTATAACAACAATATGTAGTTTGTAATTACATAAATAATAAGTGCTCAAAAATACCACAATTGACCATGAAAATTAAGCATACAACCAATAGAACATTATCCAATTGTTGGAGGTAATTTCTGAGTGAGTTAAGCCACCTTTAGATGAGTGTATGCAACAAACTAATGTTGGTTTAGATGGCTGTAGGAAAATTTTATAACAACAACAAGAAATTTAGTGATTTTTCTAGGTTAGAGTTAGAATAGTTAGTAGGATGCTTGAGAGTTTTGAGAGAGAGGTTTTATCGTTCACTTTCACCACAAGAGTTGATTTTAAATTAGTTCCCTTCTAGGGTTACAGAGTCTTCTAATGAAACCAAGCTTGAAAGTTGATCTATTTGAAACCAAGTGGTAGGATTCAAACCCTAAGGTGCAAGCACGTTTGGGCCTTAGGATTTATAACTTGAGGAGAAGGACGTCTAGGGTGCAAGCACATTTAGGCCCTAGAAATCGTTTCTCCCTTCTTGTAGCTTCAACCAAGTCAAAGATCAATTGTCTAGGGATACAATCCTAAATTGCTAGCACTTTGGGGATTTAGGGTTCTAACCCTAGCAAGGATAATTAACCAATTTTAGACAAATAATACCTTGTGAGAGGAAGACGCACTTATGTTCCTCTCTCAGGGGTTCAATAAACAAGACTTCTTGCAACAAAATAGTAATTTCACCATACACATTAATAACATAACAAAGAATTGCAGAACTTTACTTACTTCAACCAAGAAACTAAGAGAATTTCACCCTAATTGCAGAAATATCCATCCAAATAAGAAAACCATCCATAAAAGATCCTTTCGAAGCATAATGCATGAGAAAGAAAGAGCTAGTATCCCTTAAGGGCCGAAAATTTCAGAAGTAGCACCTCACAATGGTGATGAAAGATGATGATAAAAATGAAAGTGAGTGCTTTCCTTCTTATATGAGGCTAGCGCTTCACTTTTTCCATATAACAAATGCTCATTTTAAGTGGGGCCGACCCCTCATTTAACCTTTACAAAGTGCAATAAATTCAAAATACAATCAAAATAGCCCATACGTGTGAGACGTTAAGCCTCCTTATGCAAGGAGGGGGGTCTCCAAAGGCCACATGACATCAATCCAGAGTGGAGTGGGGGAAAGTGATGTCTCTTCCCACTCAAAATCAAGCCAACCATAGTCAATACCCTAGGAATCCCCCAAACCCTAGCTCCATGAAACCCTAGAAGATGACACCATCATCAAACTAGGCCCAACATGCAAGATCCAAGTGTTGTGTCCAGGTCCTGGGGAGCTTCATCTCATCTCTTCCATGTCTCTGACTGTTTGCTACTGCAACATCCTTGATCCCAGTGAAGAGTAAGCTCTGAGGTACTCTGCTCAGCCTGTGGGGCTTCCATCCCATCTATGTGCTATCATGACTGAATCTTCCCCTACCAAGCCCATTTGTCGACAAGTTAAGGTTCCAAGGATGTGAGATCCTACATCTAAAGGTTGTGAGTCACTATATGAGCCATTGCTCTCCATCACACATGCCAATGTCTTGTAGTTAAAGACACAACTTCTTGGGTACAAGCCCAGGACATCCCTTAAGGAACCATGTCAAGGCCATCCAAAACAAACCAAAGTATAAAACAGGGTTAACCAAGGTTCATAAGAAACATTAGTCCTTAAAGTATGAAAAGTAAGCTATAACTTAAGATATAAGCCATGTAAGAAAATTCACCTCAATATCCCCTTCAAGCATCACATTAACACATGACCCCATGTGAGTTGAAAATTTTAAGTATGAGAGGGCCTTCATCCAACCCTATCAGGCTTGCCACCTAGATAGGAAATAAAATAACCCAGGTAGAGGGATAGGTCCCAAGAGTGATAGGAAATAAAGAAACCCTTCAAGAGTAAGTGTGATAGTGAGATGGTTTTAGGGATTACTTTACGGGTCATGGTGTCATTAAATCCATTTATATGAGTGACTTTGTGGAGGGTGCAATTGCTCTTGAGTTACACGGTATTTAGGCGCTATGTTTTACAAACCCCTTTATCAACCATCTTTCTAGTCTACTTTATCATATTTGCAAGTCCCCTTTTATAAGGTTTCAAGCTATAACATTGCTATTTGGGATTGGGGTGAGCACTGAAAAGGTAGAGCTCAAGTTTGGAATGGATTTTGTTATTCCTTTTGCTATCATTCCTTTCTTTCTTTAGCATCATTTTCTTATAATTTTATTAGTAGCTACAATCAACCGCTGGGTCTTCATCCCCTCTTCTCACGAGAGAATGGGCCATGATCCATTACCAAATTTTAGTACACTATGAGAGGCTCTATGATGGAAAGTGTTAAGTATGGTGGGTGTTATTGTAGGATTTGTACTTGTGCAATTCCCACCACAAGATCCACAAATCTTGTGTAAGTATGGAAGAATCTACCATTGTCACCTAAGTAGAGACTTCCCTCGTTTTAGTGATGGAAGAGGTCCACCATAAGGGAGGATTCACTGATGACCTCAAGGGATAAAATAAAAAGTTTAGTAGCCAAGCCTACCACCCCCTATCTTAATCATTGGATGGTTGGTCTAGGTCAAGGAAGCAGAGGTTGTGAGATAGTTTGAGGTACCTTCCTGGAACAAGAACACTTTGCAACATATATATAACAACTTCCAAGATAAAGTATGCAATAAATATCTCTTTTAAACACTAGCCAATTTAGATTGCTACGGATGTTGCAAATTGTAGCTGTAAACCAGTCTTATAACAACAACAAGTAATTTGTAACAATAACAACAATAAGTGCTCATAAATACCACAATTGACCATGAAAATTAAGAATATAACTAATAGAATATTTCCCAATTGTTAAAGGTAATTTCTAAGTGAGTTAAGCCACCTTTAAATGAGTGTATGCAACAATTTAATGTGTTTTTAGATGGCCGCTGCAAAATTTTATAACAACAACAAGAAATTTAGTGAGTTTGATAGGGTTAGAGTCAGTGTAGTTAGTAGAATGCTTGAGAGTTTTGAGAGAGAGTTCATCAATTAATTCACCATAAGAGTGCGTTAAGATTATTACCTTTCTAGGGTTATGGAGTCTTCCAAATGCAACCAAGATTGAAGGTTGATGTACTTGAAACCAAGAGGTAGGTTCTAAACCCTAAGGTGTAAGCACATTTGGGCTTTAGGATTTAGATATTAAGGAGAAGGACATCTAGGGTGTAAGCACATTTGGACTGTAGAAATCATTCTTCCCTTCTTGTAGCTTCAAATAGGCCAAAGATCAAATGTCTTGGGCTAAAGACCAATTTTAGATAAATATAACCTTGTGAGAGGAATAAGCACTTATATTATTCTCTTAGGGTTTCAATAAACAAGACTTATTGTAACGAAATAATACTTTCACCATAAACATTAATAGCATGAACAAGAATTGACAAAATTTACTTACTTCATGATTCCAAGAAACCAAGAGAATGTAACCCTAATTGCAAAAATATCCATCCAAAATCAACAAATCCATCCACAAGAGACCATTCCAAGCATAATGCTTGAGAGATAAAGACTAGTTACCCACAAAGGGCAAAAAATTTAGAAGTGTTACCCACAATAGCGAGTGCAAGATGATTAAAAATGAAAGTGAAGCTTGCCTTCTTATATGAGGCCCAACGCTTCACTTTTGTCCACATAATATAACAAATGTTCAAAATAAGTGGGGTTGACCCCTCATTTAGCCTTTACAAAATGTAATACATTCAAATACATCAAAATAACTAGCATGTCTGAGACATCAAGGTCTCTAGGGAAATCAAGAGGCATCGAAAGGCCATGTTACATCAATCCAGAGCAAGGTGGGAGCAAGTGATGTCTCTCCTCACCGAAAATCATGCCATGTATCATCGGTATCCCGTGTGTGCATCAAACCCTAGTTGCATCATACCCTAAAAGGTGATGTCATCACCATAATAGGGCCAATGTCCAGGATCGAGGTTCTATGTCTAGACCCTGGGGAGCTGCATCTCATCTTTGCACTATCTCTGACTGTCTGCTGCTGCAACATCACTGATCCTGGTGAAAAATAAGTCCTGGGGTGCTCGACCCAGCCTGTGGGGCTTCCAACCCATCCGTGTGCCATCATGACTGAATATGATCCTACCAAGACCACATGTTCGTTGTTCAAGGTTCTGAGGATGTGAGAGCCAATGTCTGAGGATGGTGAGTCAATAGATGACCTGCTGCTCTCCATCACATGTGCCAAGGTATTTCAAATAAAGGTACAATGTCCTCGGTACAAGCCCATGACGTCCCTTAAAGAACCATGTCAGGGCCATAAAAAACAAACCAAAGTATAAAACAAGGTTAGCCAAAGTTTATAAGAAACATTAGTCCTTAAAGAATGCAATGTAAGCTATAACTTGAGATATAATCCATGTAAGACAATTCACCTTAGTATACCCTTCAAGCATCACAACAACCCAAGACCCCATGTGAGTTACCAAGTTTAAGTATGGGAGGGCCTTCATCTAAACCTATTAGGTGTTTCACCTATACATGAAATAAAATAACACAGATAGAGGGATAGATCCCGGGAGTGATAGGGAAAGTAAAAACTCTTCAAGAGTAAGTGTGATAGTGATATGGTTTTAAGTCTTACTTCATGGCTCATGCTGTCATTAAATCGATTTCTATGAGTGCCTTTGTGGAGGGTGTGCTTTCTCTTGAGTTACCCCATATTTACATGCTATTTTTTCCAAACCCCTTTATCAACCATCTTTCTAGTCCACTTTATCATATTTGCAAGTCCCCTTTATAAGGTTTCAAGATTTAGCATTGCTATTTGGGACCGGGGCGAGCATTGAAAGATTAGAGCTCAAGTTTGGACTGGATTTTGTTAGTCCTTTTTTGTAATCATTCCTTTCTTTCTTTCACATCATTTTCTTATTCTTTTAGCAACAATTGGGAAACAACCTCTAGGCCTTCAACCCCTCTTCTCATGAGAGAATGGACCATGACCCATTGTCGAAGTTTAGTACACTATGAGAGGCTCCAGGATGGAAAGTCTTAAGTATGGTGGGGAATAAAATGATACCCTTGTGATGCCCCCCTAGTATTACCCCTTTTCCCTGGGTGGTGACAACATGAAATTAGGGCATAGAAGCTGACCACCAAGGTGAAATAAGGAAACTGACACAATTTCTGAAACCACTGAGCCATTATCCAACTTCAAACAAATATACTCATCGACATGCTTGGAAAATTAAGCTCAACACTTTGCATATGTTGGCCCTTGACCAATTTTGGAGGATCCTTGGTCATTTTTGACCATTTTGGGACTTTGACAGGCTGTCGAAGGCAGAGCACAAATCGAAGTGGAGATCGCAGGATCTTGACCCCTTTTTAGGGCCTTTTTAGGTTTTGGGATTATGTAATGGGTATGGAGATGTTGGCCCATGGGTTTACCCATGCTTAGGCCTATTTTGTAATGTATAAATAAGTAGCTAGGTGATGTAAGAAGGGGCAAGTTGTGCTAAGTGAAAATGATTGTAAGAGGTTTGGTGCATATTTTATGTTGAGACTTGCAGAGCTAAGTGAAAGTCATCTGTAGTGCTTTGTGCACAGATTGTGGAAGGCCTTGTGCCTAGATCTACTCGAGGAAGGAGGATCTAGTGAGGTGCGCAGATCTCCTGTCCTCTGCGGAGTTGATTTTGAGGCTCTGTGCATGTAGCTGATTGATCGGAGATAATAAAGAGGAGAAGAGTTGGTGGACATATCCCCAGGGTGGGGGTGAACCACGTATATCCTATGTTGTGAATGCTTAGTGCTTCTTGGTTGTTCTTTTGTTTATGTGATTCAATGCTTAGTGCGATGTTAGATGATAGATGAATCTGATATGATAGCTTAGTGCTGAATAATGCGAATGAATGCTAGATATGATCTATGTTGTTATGCTTAGTGGTCGAGTCTATTGAATCTATGTGAATACTGCGCTGATATGTTATTAGGGTTTAGCTGCGCTGTAAGCTAAGACTGAATATTGATGAATCGTAATTGTTAAGTGATCTATTAAGGTGTTACAATCATAGATCTGTGTCCCAGCTAAGGTTGCAGACACTGGAGTCCTGCAACCACCCCTGCCTCTACCTCAGGTGAGACTTCATTTGCTTCGCAGGTGTTGCCGAAAGGGCCGATAGTTAGGGTTTTTTTGGTGCACTGTTGTAGCATTGAACCCTGGGTCTGCCCCTGTGCCAACAAATGGTTTCATTGCCAGGACCTGAAACTGTGATTGCTGGGAACTGAGGAAGAAGAAGCTCTGTGCGAAGATTTGACCTGAAACTGTGAAAGCCTCGTGCATAGATCTGTTGCCTTAGTGCGCAGTACTCTACTTGGATTGTGAAGCTCTATGTTAAGAAGAGAAGTCAGATCTGAAGAAAAGAGGTAAGATATGAAAGCTTTGTGCTTTGGTAAAGGTAAGAATAGTGAAAAGTTTTAGATCTGGAAGCTTTGTGCTCTGCTGAAAGTAAGATTAGTGGAAATTTTTGTTTCAAGAATATGGATCTAGGTATGTTTGATAAATTTTGTCCTAGCCTGAAAACTAGGGCACAACTAGATGAAAGAAGGTTTGATATGAGTAGATTTGATAGAAATAATGAAAGATATGTTATTTCTATGCATAGAAAGAATGTATGGACTAACAAATGGATGCAGGATCCTAGAAATAATTTTTTGCAGGTTAGCTACCATGATCCTAGTGCGTAGTACAACAAAGGATGGAGATGATTTAAGAGAAAGAAAGGATTGACTCTTTGTTACAGTTGCAGAAGACCGGGACATCTTGCTAAGGAATGCCCTGGTAGAAGACCCAGTTGTCTTTGTTGTAAAGCTACAGATCATGAAGTTCTGGATTGCCCTAGATTGATTGCTAAGGTTGAAAGAATGAATATGAGACAAGAAAACCCTAAGGAAGGTCTAGAAACTGATACCTTGGTAGAACCCCAGAAAGAATCAGAAACTATACTATTGCAAATGAAAGAAACCCTGAATGATCACAGAGATATCAACTTATCAGAGATCTTCAAAGAAAAAGAATGCATAGAAACAAGAATAAGAGACTTCAACATTGACTGCGTTTTGGATGAGGAAACACAGGTGAATATCATGACAGAAAGAACTTGGGAAATTTTAGGGAAGCCTGCTATGATTCCTTCATTGGGAGGAATAAGATTATTTAGAGAAAAGATGATAACCCTGTGTGGAAGACTTACCCGGATATCTATGAGTGCTCATGGAACCTCGACAGAAGAAGAGTTTGAGGTTGTTAAATTCATTGAGAACAACGCCCCATTTTCTATGTTACTAGGAAAATATTGAACTGAAAAGGATCAAGCTAGAAGAAAAGAAAAGGAAGTCTTAGAGCAGAAGAAGCAAGAATTAAAAGATTTCACGACTAGAAGAATCGCACATTTGATTGAAGAATAAGAGAACAGGTTGAAGTTATTTAGAACCAGAAACTTGGATGTCGAAGTTGAAAGGACACACGAGGACTTGAGACACCTATCTGTACAAAAGAGTAGAGCACCTACACCAGACATAGAAGAAGTATTGCCCTTGAACCCTAGTAAAGACCATCAAGAGTGTGAAGTTACTATACCCAGAGAAGATCAGAATCAGAATGGAAAGAGAAATATTGAGATGAAGATCACCAGGAAGAAGGCTAGAAATCTCAGTAAGAAGAAAGCAAAGATAGAAAAGTTACAGAAAGTTCCAGAAGGAACTGCGTAGAAGGAAGGATTCCAGAATTTGAACTTCGTCGGGATACTAGTACATCACAGGATGACACTTCTCCATGGAAAAGCAATATGACTGTTGGACTCATTATAACCATTAGCCCAAACGGTTAGAACAATAGTTATGACCATAAATCTCACCATCAGACTGTTGGGACCATGCCGTAACGGACATAACTACATTGATGAAGGCTTCTCGCCTATTGGAAAGATCCGTTACCTAGTTGTCTACTTATTCCATCGAGCCTTACATCGGGAACACTTTTTACACCCGTTATTATCTGAGCTCATAGATTAGTTGATTTTGCACAGTGATCATCGAGCTATCACCATCCATCCTGTTGCATTGAGTAGTTGCTCTTCAACCCGAGATAGTCAGCCATGAGCGTGTATGTCCGAAGAACTTAGCGCAATCGAATAGTCTATGAAGGAGATATTCATCAACCTCATGAATGAAAAGGTAATGTCTATGGGTGTACAAGCTTCATCGACAAGAGGAGCTTCACTGTCGACTGCTCGCGGATCTGGACCATCCCGAGCTGGGACTGAGAAAAGAACCAAGCATAGAGATGACTTGGTGAATGCAAAGTTATTACCGTCCATCCTACCCGATTACATCCCACCCTTGGCTGGTGTAGTGAGTCATGACAGTGTCCTGAGGGACTTCGAATACACCATCATCACTGTGTACCTCCCGAAGGGGATACACGCAGTTAGACCACAACTAGAGAGGATTCCAACCTTGAAAATAAGTGACTATAACCTGGGAGACCATAAGAGCTATGGCATGCTTGCGCGTCACAAATATCTGACCACGACAAAGGGAAAGAAGACAAAGATCATCCCTTAGCCGTGGACCATGAACCTCGTGGAGTCCACCCTTTTGAATGTAATGAAAATTCCACATTTTGGAAGGCACCAGGAGGTTAACGCCTGCGTTAAGCTCCCACTATTGTGCTTCCACGGTGGCTATATGTGGTTGGACAGACGTATCACTGTCAATCTGACGCTGATCCATAGGATCATCGGACTAAGCATGCAGGGACCAGACCCACAAGACTTCTACCCAGGAAAAGCTGCAGACCACGCCTTGGCACAAACGATTAAAGAAACAAATGCCGATGTTGATAAGGGGATGCAAGGCTACAAGGTAGCCTCCATCCAGAATGGCACAGTGCGCCTAACATGCCAATTAATTGCAGGAAAACTAGTAAGAAAGAACAGACCCACGCAAGTCACATGGTTTTTCGTTGACCTCTCTAGGAAATGCGTAGAAGGCCTACAGATGAACTGGGCGAAGTACCTAGTTAACCAACTCGAACTGGATTTCCACGAAGCTCAGGATCAGGGCTATGAGTTTCACTTCAGCTGGCTCCTAATCCTCATCATGTTTACTGCTTAGGAGATGCCGGAAGGTGCGACCTTCCCTAAGATCGAGCCATTAGAGCCGCTTGCTGCGAAGTTCACCATGCTCTGGTATTCGAACAATATGGGAAAGCAGTGGCAGTCAAATGAAATATTTCACACCTACTACTTGTAGCTTAGGAGGGCTATTGAGTCCTTCCCTCGTATGATGTCGAACACCCTGGACAGATTCATGATGCTTATGAAGTTTCACACAGATAGGCATTTTATTTATATTACTGCATGCACTGATGAAAGCAGAGAAGAAATTCAGTACTACTACAAGCTCACTACAGAGGACTTGAAAGAAATCATTAAAAACTGGCCTGCAGAACTCCTTATCCCTGTTGACCTCACAGAGATGTTTGACCCGGACCTCATCGGAAATCCGATGGTTACTCATGAAGAGTATGATGCCCCAAGCAACAAGAAGAAGAAAAA
This sequence comes from Picea engelmannii, assembly GCA_009831015.1. Lineage (NCBI taxonomy): Eukaryota > Viridiplantae > Streptophyta > Pinopsida > Pinales > Pinaceae > Picea > Picea engelmannii. The sequence goes on along the minus strand of ML783854.1, from coordinate 856,506 downwards.
GAAGCAACATGTACAGGAAATACACAACACATCATAAGAGACCGCATCCAAGTCACCTAGCAGAGGAGGTGATGACAAAGTGAACAAAGAGGAAAAAGAACAAGAAGAAGATAAGCAAGGTGAAGTAACATTGCCATAGAACATCCTTGATGACATCGATCCATCCAAGAAAAGGAAGGCTTCCCCCATGAAACCTTCATCGCGGAAGAAGTCCAAATCCAATAAACCAAAGATGCAGAATGTACTCACGGTCAACGACTTTGACTTCATTATTTCATCTATAGGAGATGCCTCATAAGAGATTTTGCAAAGAAATGAAGAAAAACAAGAGGCCATGTACGATAGAGTTGAAGCAGAACTAAGAGGTGCACATCAATCCCTTTATTCGAGCCACGCAACGTCCACTGCGCCCCCACCCTTAGAAGAACCAGAGTTGGGAGATGAGCCTGCTGAACTCTGCAGACTAGCTGATGTGACTGAAGCCCGCCTTCATTGAGCACAAGCTGAGAAAGACCAGGCCAGAACGGCTCTGAAACAAGAAAAGGAAGAATTTATCGAGCAACGTAGGATTTCTCAACAGGAGAAGGATGCTCTTTAAGCGAAGTTTGAAGAAGAAAGAGCGCAAATCCAGCAGGAGAAAGAAAAGCTACTCGCAGAGCAGGTCGGAGTAAGAGAAGTAGTCAACAGAGCACTTCGCTCTGTGATGGGCTTCGAGTAGAAGGAGGAAGAACTAGTAGAACACCAAGTAGCACAACTCGCATAAATAATCCAACAGCTTCAGCAGATAATCACAGATATGGAGCTAAGAACAGTGCCCGATATTCCACAGGATGTTCAAGATCAAAGAGAAGCGACTGCTTGAGGCACAGTCGAAAGAATCAAGAACCTCGCCATGGAATGTAAACAACTGAGTGATCACAGTGCCCAAACTTTTGAGCAACTCACTGAGGATGCTAAATTGAAGGCACTGGAGTCACAGCTCCAGGAGGCGAAGCAGCAAGCAGAAATAGTACATACGCAATTGAAGCCCCTGTCAGCAATTGAGAGGATGAAGTGATCCCAAGAACAATGCGCTACCCAACAACAGGTCCACACCATTCAGAGCAGAGTCATGGAAGTAACTCAGAGGCTCCAACCAATACAAGATGAGTCTTACCAACTATTCGTAGAGATCGAAGGCTGAGGAGCAGAACTGGAGCAAGTCATCACTGTAGCTGAACAACGCTTAGAGGGACCTGTCAACAAAGCAGTAATCCAAGATTTCGCTGAGCTGGAGGCCGTGGCACAACAATAGGTCGAAGCCACTCGAGCCAAGCTCGAGGATTTTGAGGTAGAGCTACCCAGCTCAGAGTGACTCGGGACTAGTCACAGGTGAGTGTTGGGGGCTTGTTGGCCCTTGACCAAGTTTTGAGGATCCTTGGTCATTTTTGACCATTTTGAGACTTCGACAGGCTGTCGAAGGCGGAGCGCAAATCTTAGTGGAGATTACGGGATATTGTCCCCTTTTTAGGTTTTGGGCTTATGTAATGGGTATGGGGATGTCAGCCCATGGGTTTACCAATGCTTGGGCCTATTTTGTAATGTATAAATAAGTAGCTAGGCAATGTAAGAAGGGGCAAGTATTGCTAAGTGAAAACGATTGTAAGAGGTTTGGTGCGTATTGTATGTTGAGACTTGCAGAGCTAAGTGCAAGTCTTCTGCAGTGCTTTGTGTGCAGACTGTGGAAGGCTCTGTGCCTAGATCTACTCGAGGAAGGAGGATCTAGCGAGGTACGCAGATCTCCTGTCCTCTGCGCAGTTGATTGTGAGATTATGTGCATGTAGCTGATTGACCGGAGATAATAAAGAGGAGAAGAGTTGGTGGACGTAGCCCCAAGGTGGGGGTGAACCACATATATCCTATGTTGTGAATGCTTAGTGCTTCTTGGTTGTTCTTTTGTTTATGTGATTCAATGCTTAAGGCGATGTTAGACGATAGATGAATCTGATATGATATCTTAGTGCTGAATAATGTGAATGAATGCTAGATCGGATCTATGTTGGTATGCATAGTGCTTGAGTCTATTGAATCTATGTGAATACTGCGTTGATCTGTTATTAGGGTTTAGCTGCGTTGTAAGCTAAGACTGAACATTGATGAATCGTAATTGCTAAGTGCTCTATTAAGGTGTTACAACCACAGATCTGTGTCCTAGCTAAGGTTGCAGACATCTGAGTCTTGCAACCACCCCTGCCTCTACCTCGGGTGAGACTTCATCTTCTTCGTAGGTGTTGCTGAAAAGGCTGGTAGTTAGGGTTTTGTTGGTGCACTGTTGTAGCATTGAACACAACAAACCCAAAACCAGGTTCTACTCCTACAACAGTTCCAATCCACCATCTCTTGCTTCCCCACAACTTGCAAAACCGAAGGAATGTACCCCCTCCATTGCTCACAGTCCCTCAGGCTGCACCATTTGTTTATCAGGGCTTCTATGCACTTGGTTGGATAGGAATCTCTCAGCCAGGGACTTCAGGAACTCTCAACTACTTCAAGAGTGCTGAAAACAACCAACACAAGGCTCTTGAGCCATTTCCTAACCATGAAACACACTATATGATTAAATCTTTTTTTACAGGAACACAACCTTGATTTCTAGCATAACACATAGCTCAACAATGGATTCCTTCAAACATAACATGACTTTTGCTCTTTCCAAGACTCAACTATTTTTTTGCTACCCAAAAAATGTCCCCCTTTTGCATACTAATTTCCCTTCTTCTATCTTGCTTGCTTGACTCTCACTCTTCCAAAATATGATTGTACTTCAGTCTCCCTAATAACTATGGGATGTGACTCCTCACACCCACCCTCTTACTGAGTAAAATGATTGGCTTTGGGAACACTCAACAACAAATAGAAGGTTATACACAATGATAATAATTCCAGGAATGTGGGTTGGATTAATACCCATGAATAATCCCCCCTTGGACCACCCTCTCATGGAATCATAGCCCCCCATCATTTTTATCCCTCTCGTATCACAACCAATGATTACTATTTTTATTAATTATTCCATGTACATAATATACAATTCAGCCCCCGACCATATTAAATCAATACAGGCTCTTTGCCCCAACATATCGGCTCACTAACCTAATTCACATTTATACAATTATATTATAATTTGCGGGGATTAAAATCGAGGATGTTACAATCCCCTCCACCTTATTTTTGCACTGTCCTTAGTGCAAAACACCCTACAGTGTACATACAATTAAAATTCTAGGTTCTCTGGCCTTTAATCAACATATAGGTTCTCCAACCTAATATCACATAGGCATTCTAGCCTAAATAAAAATACATATGCACCTTGGATGAAAACATATACATAAACCACTGGCATTCTCCTACAACTATCTCGATTTCCACCAACTCTCTTCTTCTTGACCTACCCAATCCAAGGAATGTACCCCTTCATTTCTCACAGTCCATCGAGAGTCCGATTTGTTTATTAGGGTTGACCCAAGGAATATGCCCCCTTTAGTTTCCTTAGCCCATTGGGATTCACCATTCGTTTATTAAGGTCACTCTGACACATGTAACCAGGAATGTCACTATTGAAATCTCAAGGAACTCGCAGTTAGGAAGAACTACCAAGAAATAACCAACAACAATCTTGATGTTGCAGTGAAACTCAATAGGAGTTCACTCTTCAGGCCTGACAACTTGGTTCTTTGACAGTGCAATTCACATTAGAGTTCACTCTTCAAGCTTGACAACTTGGTTCTTCTGCAAGCTTGAAAAATTGCTTCTTCTTGTTGTACTCACCCTTTAGGCTCATGCATCCCTTTCACTGTTATACAATTCTTTAAGTGATCCATCATTTTACAAGGTGTTCTTATGCATACCGATGCCAAATTTCTACTAAACTTCCACTAGTAAGCTATAACATGTGGCAATAATCCCATTTGCATCATATGCATACATTCACTATGAGACATCATCATACAATTTTCATTTATAAAATTTCAAATATGTTTTACACAATTTTTTTTTCCCAATCATGATTTTTCTGCTCATAATTGTTTGGCTCTTACAATAGTAAATATCAATCTTCCTTATGGACTTACATCCCTGCCATATCCAAGACCATTTCCCCTGCAATATTCTCAATTTCCATAAACCAAACAAATTGTTAGCATATCATAACAATTTTCAATTATTAATTTATCAAATATATTTATACAAGAAAATAAATAGTCCCACGCATGAGAGTTCCACTCATTATGTTTGGCTCTTGCATTTGTAGATATTAGTGTTCCTTATAGGCTTACATCATTTTTATATCCAAGACTGCTCTACCTGCAATTTCCTCAACTTTCTTACAACCAAACAAGATTGTTAGCACTCATGCACATTTTCATCAGTTCATGAAATGATATCAAAATTGTAATTTACCAAAAATTCATCCATTTCGAGCTCTTATTCACATTAAAATGGAATTCAACCATTAATCATATTATCTAGAATGAAACTATCATTCATTGTACATGCATTATCATCACACAAAGATTTTCGTAATGCAATCAAACTTTATTAATAAATAAAACCAATGTGCCAACAATCACGATCACATCTACACAATGCATTCTTGCATTGACTCCAGAATACCATTTATTCATGTAATGTATTCCATCATGTGAGTTGGAAGGTATGGCTCATTCCTCAACATATCATCCAAAATATTCCCCAATTACTTCACCGATTATTTGGATACCTTCCTCTTCAAACCATACACAACACTAGGAACATCATCCCTTAGTGCTATTCAGTGTTGACGAAGAGGTTGCAATCCAAACATGGGTTATATAGGGGAAAACCATTAAGAATTTGTATGATGCTATAACATTTCCATATCCAACCACAACATGGCCTTGCACATGGTTATTTCTATTGGCATTCATTGTTATAGCAGGAATATATCTCCTGACTTGACTTGGTTATGATCTCATAAACAACATAACACAATATGCAATTAGATTTATCATAAATGCATCCAATCAACAAATAATAATTGCATACTCAAGGCCCCCTTCCCTTTACGTCAATTCAAATATCAAGAAATTAACCGAGGGAATTCTTACCTCAATTCCCTTGATCATTTTATGCAACATACACAACCTTAAATGCACATCTACATGGTTGTTATCACATTACTTGATGCCACCTGATCAATTGGTACTTTGTAAAAGCTCACAGGCTCCCCTCACCAACCTCTTGATCAACATTCTCACCATCTTGATTTATCTTCATATGGATGGATACCATAAGCAACAATATCATCATCCTTTTTACCCATGCTATAATTATTTTTCTTGGACACACAATCCATCATTAGTTTTGTTCAAATATCATAACATCATTATATATATATATATATATATATATATATATATATATGAAGAGACTACTCTCAGTCTACAATAATGCCACCAACATGTTCACAACAAACTACTCTCAGTCTACAAGCATGCCACCAACATGTTCACCAGTTGAGTAACATCACATGCATAATAAACATTAAAACATAAGATTTTCTACTTCTTAATTTCCCGTAGCTTACTAGCTACATCACACACAAATTTAAGCATGTTGATTGATACCATAGTTCTAAATGTGTCTAAAAACATATATTAAAACATGAATGCAACAACTCAAGCAAAAAGAAAACACACAACATCCATATAAACCATTTACACAACATAATATAATAATAAACCCAACAAATAACTTATCTTTTGATAGCTAACCAACTGGCTACATACAAAGGATGAACCTCCTAGCCATAGGAATTGCTGTTCATTTTCTACCAACAACAAGCCACCCTCGAGTTGAAGCTATGATTCCACAAGGAGATCTATCTCTTTGACTATCCACTCTCCACATACAACAACCCAAAAAACCTAGGTTCTTCTTTGTTTTCCACAGCCTGCACAACCCAAGGAATGGGATCCCCCTTCACTGCAGATAGTCCCTCAGGCCTTCCCACTTCCCTCCAGAGATCCAATGCATCTGATTGATTGAGAATACTCCCAACTACTCTAGGAGTGCTCACAACATCCCTCACAAGGATCTTGAGTCATTTTCTCAACGTAAAAATGCTTCATAGGATTATAGCTCGATTTCCATGCACACATGCCTCTATCTCAACACAAAACCCATACCAACAATGGCTGCCTTCAATCCCAACATGGTTGGTGCTCTTCCCAACACTCATCTCCTCTCTTGTTGTCCAAAATCTACAAGTAAAAACCGTTCTCTATGAAAAAACATGACTGTCCAGAAAAATTGCCCCCCTTGGTCATGTGAATTTCCTCTCTTTGTTTGCTTACTTGACTTGACTTACACTCTTCCCCAAGCTGATTATACCCATTCCCATGCTCTCCAATAATTATGGGATGTGACTCCTCACACCCACCCTCTTACAAGAGTTTAATTATTTGATTTAGGAACACTCAATAACAAATAAAAGGTTTTCACAATGATAATAATAATAATGTGGGTTTGGATTAATACCCATGAATAACTCTTCCTTGCACCCCTCTCTCTTGTGGAATCATATCCCCTCCATGGTTCTTCATCCTTTTTGTATCCCAACCAACGATTACTATTTTGAATAATTATTTCAATGCACATAGTATACCATTTGGTCCCCGACCATATTAAACCAACACAGGCTCTTTTCCCCAAGACATTGACTCACCAACCTAAATCACATTTATACAATTACATTCTAATTCATGGGGTTTAAAACTGGATGTTACATTCACCCCCCCCTTGTTTTTGCACTATCCTCGATGCATAACACCCTTCATGTGTAGATTCATTTTACAATTCTGGCTCCCTAGCCATTAATAAACATACAAGCTCTTTGACCGAAGATCACACAGGCATTCCTGCCTAAAAAATATTAAATAGGATCTTTTGCCTAAAATCATAGATACATAGGCACCCTGGCCCCAAAAATATACATACATAGGCATTCCGACCCAAAAACCATAGATACTTAGGATGCCTGACCCAAACTGCATAAGCTGCAATATTCTTCCTTCTTTGTCTGTTCCCACAACAATTCCAACCAACAAAATCTTGTTGCCTTCAAGTTGCACAACCCAAGGAAGTGTACCCCTTCTCTACAATGAAGTCCTTCAAGCTGCACCATTTCCCTTCCAGTGTTCTAGTACAAGGTCGGACACGAAGTCTCTGAGTTGTGGCCCCGAGAACTCCAACTGCAATATCTTTTATACTTTATTGATTCCCACAACAATTCCAACCAATAAAATCTCATTCCTCTCAACTTGCACAACCCAAGTGTTGAGGAAAAGATATGAAATGATCTTACTCAAGCATTTTTAGATTCTACTTGGCTAAAGCAAAATAGACGGGAATGTCACCCTAGGTTTATATCCAACAAAAATAACATCCTAACTCACAAGTATTAATTACAAGTGCTTAGGCTAGTCTTTTTTCAATAAATAGCTGGCTAGAAATTTACTTTTTATTTAATTTTCTGAACATGTCAGTTGCTGAAATAAATGTTAAGATAGAAGTAAAGTCACCAAGATGATAATCAAGACAGTTGAGACATAAAATAATCCTTTATTTCATTCAAATTCACCAAAGAGACATTTTCTTTACAAAATCTCATGCAGAAATTTTGGACCAAAGTCAAACTTAGACATCCCAGATGGAACATACAAAAGGACCTCTGACAGAAAACCAAAACTAAAATCTAAAAGCTGAATCAACTTGCCACAGATTGCTGCCCACTCGACTCTGCACAATAGCCTTTGTCAGTCATGAAAACTAATTCACAAACATACAAGTCTACACAGACTATCAAAGATAGATCAACACCTCTGAAAAACCAATGTTTGAATGATGTGATTCAACCCTGAATATTGCTGTCTACAATAAGACCCTGCTATCATAAAAGAGAATTAGGCTTGTGATGAATAAATGAATGAATGAAAACTGAACTATCTCAACATAAACTCAAAGAGAAAAACTTAGTATGCTTCTACTTCTATTCTCCTCTTGTTCCTCCCTTTCCTTTTGCTTTTAACCAATTAGAATTGGTTGAAGTAGTTGAACCAACTCATAAGTTAAGTTAATTAAAAGACTCAACCAACTTTGAGTTAGGGGGAAAAGTAATAATCATAATAAGGGTTATAACTAAATAATAACTAGTAGGTGGGACCCCTTGTGACTCCCATTAGCTCATGACAATTATAACATAACTATTAGTTAAGCAAAACACACCTCCTTGTGACTCCCATCCACATATTCCATTTGACAATTTAGCTCATGATATTTGAAATTATTTCCAAAAATATTACTCATATATCCAAAATAAAACATGCTGTCGAAAGATCCTTGAAGTCAACTGTCATAAAAAAATAGATAAAATAAAACTTAAAAGCCATATTTTCCACTTTGTGATGCAATCTTTCCTTGATTGCTACTGTCACCCTTCGATTTCCCTGAATTTTCCTTTGGTTGCGTCGAGCCCTTGGGCCTAATCTCACTGATCATGTGGGGACAATCGTCCCTCAAATGCATCCGAGAAGACATGGATTTGTCAGAGCCATTGGAGGGTGAGGAAGGGGCAACAATGGATTTTCCTTTATCAAGGGCATGGTGGGCCTCAGTTTTCAATTTCTTTCTAGCATGGGAGGATTGCACTGGTGAGTGGGGAGTGTCTTGGACAATCTGGTTGTCAGGCGGAGGAGCAGGGAAGGAAAAATTGGGCCAGCCACAATGTTGGGAGACTGCCGGGTGGACAATATCTTGCCATCCATCATTTTCAGGAACCTTGGGTTGCAAAGAGACGTGAGGGGGCACATGGATACCAGGGGCTTGCAGAACTTGTAAGGGAGGCCGTTCAAGCCTAGGTTGGACTACTCCCTGCCCAATCCAATTGAAGAATCCAACCTGAAACAACTGGCCAAGGTCTTGTGAGTCAGCATCAAAATGTATGGAGAACCTTGGCCTTCTTGGGACTTTGTTCCAATTACCTCTACCTCTATTTCCTTGGCCATGGCTACCTCGACTGAAAAAACTCATTCCTACATGCATGATTGATTAGAAAATAGTCTTTTAAATAACCATACATGACAACTCTTAAAAATATGAAATAGATTTGGCTCAACAATGTATTAGACTCATGCAATCCAATCCATACAAATTGTTTTACTGTTTATCAATGAGCAGTGGGTGAAAAAGGGTTATGGGATATGCGAGGGGTTTGTATTGAGCGAAACATGATACAATGAGGGGGAAAAGAACATGGTTACTTCTCAATGACAACAACAATCAACTGTAAAGCAAACCAATAAAACATCACTTTAATCCAAACAAGACACTGCCACTTTCAATTGCTTTAACACCGAAATTTTCTTGACTGTAATCAATCTTAGAACAGGGAGTGAAAAATGAATATGGGAAGGCAATGGGATTTGTAATGAGAAGAAAATGAAATAAGGGAAGGGAAAAAGAGTGATTACTCTTCATAAAATTAATTAAGTGATCCATAAAACATTCTGTGAAAGGAGATGCACTAACCAACGATCATTGTGACCAAATAACAATTACTGTGTATTTAATTAGTTCACTATTCATAATCAAATTTCCAACAGAGTGCCATCACAAGACAATATGCATTCCACACAATCTGTAAAGGAGTTATGTTCCTTTCATTTATATACTTTGCATCTTATAACAATTCTCAAATAGTAACCATTTCCACTCTGTTAACCATCAGAATCAACCACTGCCCACACATTACTTCAATCAACAAATACACTCAAAAGTCATGTTTCCAAAATTAACAATGAAGTCGCACTATCACTGCAATTAGGCCTATCATTTAGAATGAAATGATATTCGTTAAACATATATAGGGGTAGTAAACCCAATAATCCAGATTAAATTACAAAACCCGAATTGACATTTAAACAGACATACAATAGCCACCATTCCAACACAAGCTATGCACAAAATAATACAATCATGCAAGTGTAATTCTGTTACTATACAAGCCCAATTCAATGTGACTCTAAAAAGTTGGGCCATCCATCCAACACGACGAGGTATCAACAACATGCCTATCTCCATAAAAAAAAAATCGGATTTCCACAAAATCGTGCTTAAAATTCTATGACTATTTCTGAGTGTGGAACCCAAAATTATCCATATCATGCACAATGGGCAGCTACACAAAACACCACGATACAACATTTCCTTTCTACAATTTCAAACACATAGTCATAGTTATTAACTCAACCCATCGTGCCGAGCTATCAATCCAATACAGTAATGCTTCAAATTAACCAAACTGCAACCAACCATGCTGTGTAAAAACTCGGGCCTATGCAATCGAATAATCATAACGTACAAAGTGGATGAAATTTCTACAGTCATCTCGGTTGCAATAACCATTTGGCCCCAAAAGAACTCATAGTTACAATGACCAAATATTCATGGTGTAGAAGCATCACATACACAATTGCTGTACGCGAGATCATCATTTAGCAATTGTAACCAATGGCAAGTTAAACATCCAAATAATATTAGTGCAAAAGGACAGTGACTGTGTATCAACCAACCAATTCACCACTGTCATAACAATCAATCGACCTAACAAGCTGTGGCAACCACACATACCCACACATCAACTCGAATCGGGGCTATGACCCTCTCAATTAAACAATACTGAGTTATTAAACATAAGGAGAATGACTGTGTATTTTGAATTGTGCAATTAACAATGCAGGATTTACAGTTGTTATAACAGAGGCACTGACTAGATACCAAACCAACATGACTATCGCATGACCAAATGGGCGAGCCTGTACTCAATTAGTCGACAATATACAACCATCCAACAATAACCAAGCAGTAAACCCGACAGGCTAGGCCGATCTTCTCTATCAACCTTCAAACTAGAGGGCTAAGGGTTTGTTCTGTAGCCAACACAAGGAGAACATAGCCAAATCATTGTAATGGTGAAACCTCCAAGGCCAATGGTGCATACACAGAGAGAACCATGACTCATTCGTGGACATGTAACAATTCCCATGAGAGGGAGATATGACAGAGGAGCGAGACTCCAACTCAGCTAGTAACGATACTTAACACATGTAGGTTATAACCATCGTGGTTCTCCAGTCAAACAACCACAATGCTAAAGTGAAGACAGGGCTAATAACTTAACAAAATAACCCATTGCACGACCTTTTAGTGGTGGAAACAAACTAATGCTCAAGTGAACAAACCTAGTGACAAAGAGTGCCTCCATCCATTAAACCCACAAAATCCAAAGACTGGATATAGTGACGAATGCGTGAGGATAACTATCCACCCAAGACCTAACAAAAACCCTCCAACTAAACCAGCAAGGATGACATAGATCCCTTATGGATGATAATAGCCAGGATGACTGATAACTTCTATGAATTCAAGATTATTGCAGAAAGAACCATCAACGCTTTATTCCAAGAACACAATTTTACACAGTTGCAATACTTAAGGAAAACACAAACCAATACACCTGAGCCATTAATCATTTCATAACCAGAGCAGACTCATGACCAAAAAAAGACATACCTATAATCGAACACCTTAAAATGTGAGCTGGCCAAGCAGTTCCCATCTACTAAGAATTCAGAGCATAACCACAACAACAAGGTTGCACAATATCTAGACTAGGGTGGCAGCCAATGGAAGGAGTAAAGGTGACGTGCAGTAAATGCACGTCGCCTCCACCCACAGTCAATTAAGTCATTAGTACAAGCCAACAAATAATCCATTAACTCAATTAATTAGACCATGTATTAGAACCATCAACCATTAAAACCAATAGTGCGATTCATATCAACTCATGCCATAAAATAATTGTCGTGCATATCAACTATGTAACTCAAACAAAATCGCATAGCTATTAACGTCCATTACCTTGTCAAATGTGCCGCCAACATCCCATCCATCCAAATATACCATATTCATATTACCAATATAACTCAATCAAATCACATAACCATTACTTACTAGATAGGATTTAACCATAATAAATTTAATCTTTCATGCATGTAGTATAACATAGCTCAAATTCTTCCCCTTGCATTTGTTGCATTGTTTTCATTTCTTTCCAATTGCTTGGATGTGTTACTAACATGTCTATTATGCAGGTGTTCCAAGAACAAGTAGTAGTGGTGTCAATGAATACCATAGGCCGTAGTAACACAAAGAACCAATACTTCATAAGCCTCAAACCATAGCCAATAAAAACAAGATCTCATTAACAATGTAAGCCATGTCGAACATCATCACAACATCACATATGAACAGACCCGATCTCCAATCTACAAGGGGGTCCCACCTACTAGTATTATTTAACTTTAATAATAATAGGCTTTAACAACACTTTGCAGGAAAAACTTAGTTGCGATTTTAATTGTCAACAAACTGACGACTCCACAGAGAAATTTGCTTTCAACATATTTATAACTCAGAACTCACAGTTTCGAAGACCGAGAACATCAGACCTAGAAGATATAACCAAGAAGATTATGCAACATGGGGAAGTGAGCGGATTTAATGGAAAGATGACCGTGAATTTGGGAATAATTTATGAAAAGTGATAAGTATGAGGGGTTTTACCACTGTATGCATAATCATTCAACTACTCGCTCTCAAAACCTCAAAGGATGAAGAAATGGTAAGAAGAAGCGGGAGGTAACCAATTCTTTGTAAAACAATAGTGGAAATATATAACAATTTCAAGGTCCCTTCAGAGGAGACATCATAACCGCTGTGTAAGCTTGATTGTTATTGGCTAACAATGCTTTGCAGGAGTGTCACTGTGGCATAATTGATCCAACATCCTATTTGACCAAATTAAGTAAAGATAATAAGAAACAAAATCATTATGGAAGTAAAGTTGCAGAAACTAAAACAACAACAATAAAAGACAGAAATGAAATGCAACAAGAAAAAAAAAATTTAAATCAGAAGGCAGAAATCAAAGTACTGTAAAGCATATAAAAGAAGCACAAAAATTGAAAGTAGAGATAGACTACTAGTATACAGAAAATCCGATCAGCATTACAACTTTTCACGCTGGCCCGTCACAATACTTCAAGCGAGGACTGTTAGTGCTGTAGGAAAACATTTGCCTCTGTAAATCCCTTAAAATGTATGAGTTAGTGTCCAAGAGAAAAGTAATTTGGAAAGGACCCAACACTTGAAATTCTTATGTAATTATTAGCCCTTTGACGCACACAATTAAATCATCAAGATAAGCATGGAGATCGACCAATTCATCGAAAGTTGTGTGTATAGGCCTTTTAAAGGTGGTACTTGCATCAAATAATCCAGAAGGCATGCATTTGTAAGACATAGTATCACAATTAGTAGTAAAAGTGGTTTTGTGAACATTTTCCCCTTCTACCTTGATTTTATTATAACCCAGAATTTTGCCAAGTAAGGGCTTCAACTGTAACTCTACAACCTGTTGCAAATCATTCTTGTATGGAGGGGGGGAGAAGGATTTCTCATAATATCCTGACTGAAGGTGCGAAGATGAATGCAATTTCTAGTATGATTTGTGGTCTTTGAAGCAGGTACCCAATTTGGAACCCGTTTAGGGTGGACAAAAAAAATAATCATAGACCTTAAGAATTTTTTCAACTCCTTTTGAAAGGGTGCTTCGAGTGCAGAGTTAACAAGTTCTTGTTTTTGCCTAGCTAGTTCCATATTATGTTGAACAAGACCAGGATCAAAACCATGAAGATCCTCATAAGACCAAGCAAAAACCTTTTGAGATTCACCGAGTAGCCTGGTGGACCCCATCTCTTCTTTATCAGAACATCAAACATTTATTTTAACATTCGTTGAAGGTTCATGTGTCCTAATGTTTAGGGGGATGGTTTCAACCACCTTCCTTCATAACTCCTATTATTTTTGTTCCTCTTTATTGCCTACAACACTCGACGAAAATAAACTCTCAAGAGGAGTCAAGCCCTTGGGAATCTTATGATTTTCTATGGATATAATCTCCTCAAGCTTAGGAGGTTCATCTTGAATGACAACACAAATGCTCTCATCGTTAGGGAGGGCCTTCCAAGATCCTACATTGTTAGGAATACATGGACAATATAGAGATTGAAAAGCACAATCAGGCCTATGAGACAAAAGTTTCTGATTAGGAGAGGCTGCAAAGACAGCTAACCGATCAACCATTGAATTCAACTCCCTCTTAACATGAGTGATGTTGAAAGATAGAATGTTCGAGACAAGTGCCCAAACAGTTTGGGAGTATCGTTCCATTAGCTTGTTGCTAGGAGAGCATATCCTATGTATCAGGTTCACAACAAGCTCATAATTTCTAAAAACTGAAAGGTGGCCACAACCAAGATTAAGGGCATTCTCAATGCCTAATAATAAAGCTTTGAATTCAATGACATTGTTTGAACAAGCGAACTCTAACCTGTAAGACAGATTATGAATTTTCTTTGCAGAAGAAACCAAAATAATGCCAGCCCCATTACCTTCACTAGAGCATGAACCATCAAAGTGCATATGCCACATATCATCATCTAAATTGATTTGTTCCAAAAGAGTATTATCCTCTTCAACAAAGATGGAATACACTCCAAGGTCCTCTTCGATATAGTTTACACTAGATTGTGGAACATTCTCTATATAGGGTGAAATTATTCCTTCTCTAAGGACTATAATGTTCTTACCATTCCGAGGAATGGATAAATGTGTCCCGTCGAGTGAGAGGTATCCACCTGTTAGGGATTGCCAATCTCTTCCCAAGATAATTGAGTAATTGCTTACATGCATATCAATCACCTGAATACTGAGGGTTGTCCTTATCTTAGGATGGGCGCATAAAACCAAGGTTACATCCTTAATCTCGCCTATGGTTGTTTGTTGTAGACTATTATAGGAGAGCATGCTTCTGGCATTTTCATTTGTACAAGACAAGCCTAGATCTTCCATAATAATCTTCGACATCGCACTTGGGCCTGAACCGCCATCAATGAGGCAACAATGGGCAATCTTATCCATGATATTTACAGAAATATAAAAAGGTTTTTTTTTTACAGGGTATCTAAAGTTATGTACACCTACTTTATTTACAGAAGAATCCTCTTTGTTTACCTCTTCAGAAAGGTTGGCCACAATAGAAGCTTTTCCTTCCATGAATTGTTTTAGATGCATTTGTTGTTCAGGGACGACAACCATGTCTAGGAGGGTTGCATGTTCTTTGATGTTGGACAATTGATTCAAGATATTGTATTTGGAAGAGGGGAGAGGGGGAGTGATTCCTTGACTCTCAGGGACCTTAGGAATCTGGAGCGCAACAACGATCGAGGATGAGCTCGGGCTAGAAGAACTATGAAGAGGATCAAATTTTCCCTTGGGAGTATAGGCCTTGTTCCTAGTGTTGATGACCATGACATCCTCCGACTGTACAAAATATAGGACACCGATAGTAGCTTCTGGTCTTTTACCAAAGATCTTATCTTTGGCACTCTTCTTTACCTCATATGTGGTTTCTTCATGGTGTTCCTCGCAAAATTTACACCAACTCCGAGGTAGGATAACTTTAGGCTGAAAAATTGTTTTCAATCGGATTTCTAAAGGGGGGTGCAGAAGAGGATAAAGCTCCAGGGGTGAGAGGGGAGACATTACCCTTTCGCTCAAATGCTATCATACGGTTGTTCATATCTTGTACTAGCTATAACAGAGCGAACATGTCTGTCTGTCTAACTGTTTCTCCCTGGGGAAGACCAGTTCTTTCAAGCTGTTCTTCATACTCTGAGCAAACATGCAGAGAAGAACTGAGATTATCAATGGATTTTTCCTCAAGCCTATGATGGTAGGGGGAAGGAAACACATCGTAGTAATGCATGAAAGCAGCTTGGTTTTGAGGGTAGATAAGTGCGGGAATTTGATTGTATAACTTGGTGAAATGCAAGTTGAAAGACTTGATGGTCTCACCATCCTTGTAGGTAACATTATTGTATTCCCTTAACTTCTCAGCTGGGCTTTTAGATTTCCCATAAGTGGATCTTAACGAATAGATTAAATCCTCCCAAGTAGAGATAATCTTAGGAGGAAGGTCAAATAAGTCGGTCGCAACCTTTCCTTCCAAGGAATTGATGAATAAGCGCATGCAAGTATCATTGTCATTGGCCCCTATGTTATGAAAAGCATTAGAAAATGCCACCAGGTGTTCGTTTGTATTGACCGTGTTATTTCCTGAAAACTTAGGCAAATGCTCTTTAAACTTCAGAAGTGGACGAGTAGCAGGTGCTAGGTTAAGAGGAGAGGACACATGCCATGGTGTGGTTGTGGTGTCTTCTTTGAACTGAAAAAGTCCATACTTTTTGATGACTTTGGTGGGATTTGTGGTAGATTGGATAGGGATATGGTGACTATATAAGCTACCAATCACTGATGACGATGAATATTGAGAAGATGGAGCACTTCCAGTTCCACTAGAGCCTCCACTAGATGCCATGCTATGGATGATAGGTGAGGGAAAGAAAGGCGAACTGGATGAATCAGATAAAGTTCTCCTTAGAGCACTTTGTTGGGCAGATAACACAACGTTCCTTCTTCCTATTTTAGCAATAGGATTGATTTCAGGTGACAAGCCTCTTATTCTTCTAGAAGCACAAGAATCTAAGGACATGAAAGAAAGGACAAAACTAAAGAAACAAAAGGTTACTACTGATTTCTAGGATGTCTACGCCTAGCTTCCAATCATTCTTGAGCACTAATATCTCGTTCAATTGCTTCGCAAGAATGGTTAAGTTCATCACGGGTCCTGGCAGTGTCTAAAATAGTATGAAACAAGTTCAAAGCAATATTGGTCTGGTCTTGGAGACCGGGGTCAAGATTGGGCTGCCTTGCAACAAGAACAATCATTAATAGTAAAACAGTCAAATAATCAGTTTCATAAAAAGAAAGATGTATCGATGAAATCGAGTATAAAAATTAACCGGAGAGATATTGAAGATCTCCCCAGTATGGTCGCCAAAAAAATGTTAAGGAAAATATATGAAATGATCTTACTCAGGCATTTTCAGATTCTGCTTGGCTAAAGCAAAATAAACGGGAATGTCACCTTAGGTTTATAGCCAACAAAAATAACATCCTAACTCACAAGTATTAATTACGAGTGCTTAGGCTAGTCTTTTTTCAATAAATAGCTTGCTGGAAATTTTCTTTTTATTTAATTTTCTGAACATGTCAGTTGCTGAAATAAATGTAAAGATAGAAGTAAAGTCACCAAGATGATAATCAAGACAGATGAGACATAAATCAATCCTTTATGTCATTCAAATTCACCAAAGAGTCATTTTATTTACAAAATATCATGCATAAATTTTGGACCAAAGTCAAACTTAGACATCACCGATAGAACATACAAAAGGACCTCTGACAAAAAACCAAAACTGAACTCTAAAAGCTGGATCAACTTGCCACATATTGCTGCCCACTCGACTCTGCACAATATCCTTTTCCAGTCATGAAAAATAATTCAAAAACAAACAAGTCTACGCAAACTATCAAAGATAGATCAACACCTCTGAAAAACCAGTGTCCGAATGATGTGATTCAACCCTGAATATTGCTGTCTACAATAAGACCCTGCTATCATAAATGAGAATTAGGCTTGTGATGAATAAATTAATGAATGAAAACTGAACTATCTCAACATAAACTCAAAGAGAAAACCTTAGTATGCTTCTGCTACTATCCTCCTCTTGTTCCTCCCTTTCCTTTTTCTTTTAACCAATTAGAATTGGTTGAAGTAGTTGAACCAACTCATTAGTTAAGTTAATTAAAAGGCTCAACCAAATTTTAGTTAGGGGGAAAAGTAATAATCATAATAAGGGTTATAACTAAATAATAACTATTAGGTGGGACCCCTTGTGACTCCCATTAGCTCATGACAATTATAACATAACCATTAGTTAAGAAAAACACACCTCCTTGTGTTCCATCCACATATTCCATTTGACAATTTAGCTCATGATATTTGAAATTATTTCCAAAAATATTACTCATATATCCAAAATAAAACATGCTGTCCAAATATCCTTGAAGTCAACTGTCATAAAACAATAGATAAAATAAAACTTAAAAGCCATATTTTCCACTTTGTGATGCATTCTTTCCTTGATTGCTGTTGTCACCCTTCGATTTCCCTGAATTTTCCTTTGGCCGCGCCGAGCCCTTGGGACTAATCTCATTGATCATGTGGGGACAATTGTCCATCAAATGGATTCGGGAAGACACAGATTTATCAGAGCCATTGGAGGGTGAGGAAGGGGAAACAATGGCTTTTCCTTTATCAAGGGCATGGTGGGCCTCAATTTTCAATTTCTTCCTAGCATGGGAGGATTGCACTGGTGAGTGGGGAACGACTTGGACAATATGGTTGTTAGGTGGAGGAACAGACAAGGACAAATTGGTCCAACCACGATGCTGGGAGACTGTCGGGTGGAGAATCTCTTGCCATCCATCATTTTCAGGAACCTTGAGTTGCAAAGAGACATGAGGGGGCACAGGGATACCAGGGGCTTGCGAAACTTGGAAGAGAGGCCTTTCAGGCCTAGGTTGGACTATTCCCTGCCCAATCCAATTGAAAAATTCGGCCTGAAACAAATGGCCAATATCTTGTGAGTCGACATCAAAATTTATGGAGAACCTTGGCCTTCTTGGGTCTCTGTTCTAATTACCTTTACCTCTGTTTCCTTGACCATGACTACTTCGATAGAAAAAACTCATTCTTGCATGCATGATTGATTAGAAAATAGTCTTTTAAATAACCATACATGAAAACTCTTAAAAATATGAAATAGATTTGGCTCAGCAATGTATCAGATTCATGCAATACAATCCATACAAATTGTTTTCCTATTTATCAATGAGCAGGGGGTGAAAAAGGGTTCTAGGATATGCGAGGGGTTTATATTGAGCGAAACATGATATAATAAGGGGGAAAATAACATGGTTACTGCTCAATGACAACAACAATCAACTGTAAAGCAAACCATTAAAACATCACTGTAATCCAAACAAGACACTGCCACTTTCAATTGCTTTAACACCAAAGTTCTCTTGACTATAATCATTCTTAGAACAGGGAGTGAAAAATGAATATGGGAAGGCAATGGGATTTGTAATTAGCAGAAAATGAAATAATGGAAGGGAAAAAGAGTGATTACTGTTCATAAAATTAATTAAGTGATCCATAAAACATTCTGTGAAAGGAGATGCACTAACCAACGATAATTGTGACCAAATAACAATTACTGTGTATTTAAATATTTCAATGTTCATAATAAAATGTCCAACACAGTGCCATCACAAGACAATATGCATTCCACACAATCTGTAAAGGAGTTATGTTCCTTTCATTTATATACTTTGCATCTTATAACAATTCTCAAATAGTAACCATTTCCACTTTGTTAACCAACATAATCAACCACTGCCCACACATTACTTCAATCAACAAATACACTCAAAAGTCATGTTTCCAAAATTAACAATGAAGTCACACTATCACTGCAATCGGGATTGTCATTTAGAATGCAATGATATTTGTTAAACATATATAGGGGTAGTAAACCCAATAATCCAGATTAAATTGAAAAACCCGAATTGACATTTAAACAGACAGACATCAACCACCATTCCAACACAAGCTATGCATTGAATAATTCAATCATGCAAGTGTAATTCTGTTACTGTACAAGCCCAATTCAATGTGACTCTAAAAAGCTGGGCCATCCATCCAACACGACGAGGTATCAACAACATGCCTATCTCCATAAAACAAATAATTGGATTACCACAAAATCGTGCTTAAAACTCTTTGACTATTTCAGAGTGTGGAACCCAAAATTATCCATATCATGCACAGTGGGCAGCCACCCAAAACACCACGATGCAACATTTCCATTCTACAATTCCAGACACATAGTCATAGTTATTAACTCAACCCCTCGTGCCGAGCTATCAATCTAATACTGTAATGCTTCAGATTAACCAAACTGCAACCAACCATGCTGTGAAAAAACTTAGGATTATACAATCGAATAATCATAATGCACACAATGGATGAAATTTCTACAGTCATTCCGGTTGCAATAACCGTTTGGCCCCAAAAGAACTCATAGTTACAATGACCAAATATTCGTGGTGTAGAAGCATCACACACACACAATTGTAGTACGCACGATCATCATCTAACAATTGTAACCAATGACAAGTTAAACATCCAAATAATCTTAGTGCAAAAGGACAATGACTGTGTATCAACCAACTAATTCACCACTGTCATAACAATCAATCGACCTAACTAGATGTGGCAACCACACATACCCACACATCAACTCGAATTGGAGCTGCGACCCTCTCAATTAAACAATATTGAGTTGTTAAACATAAGGAGAGAGACTGCGTATTTTGAATTGTGCATTTAAAAATGCAGGGTTTACCATTGTTATAACAAAGGCAGTGACTAGATACCAAACCAACACGACTGCCACATGACCAACTAGGCGAGCCTGTACTCAAATTAGTCGACAATATACAACCATCGAACAATAACCAAGTAGTAAACCCAACAGGTCAGGCCGATCTTCTCTATCAACCTTTAGAATGGAGGGGTAAGGGTTTGTTCTGTAGCCAACACAGGGAGAACATAGCCAACTCATTGTAATGGTGAAACCTCCGAGGCCAATGGTGCATACACAGAGGGAACCATGACTCATTCGTGGACAGGTAACAAATCCCATGACATAGGGCTATAATAGAGGAGCGAGACTCCAACTCGGTCACTAACGATACTTAACACACAGAGGGTATAACCCTCATGGTTCTCCAGTCAAACAACCACAACGCTGAAGTGAAGACATGGCCGAGAAATTAACAAAATAAGCCACTGCGTGACCTTTTAGTGGTGGAAACAAACTAATGCTCAAGTGAACAAACCTAGTGACACAGAGTGCCTCCAACCATTAAACCCATAAAAGCCAAAGACTGGATATAGTGACGAATGAGTGAGGATAGCTATCCACCCAAGACCAAACAAAAACCCTCCAACTAAACCAACAAGGATGGCAGAGAGCCCTTATGGCTGATAACACCCAGGATGACCAATAATTTTTATGAATTCAAGATTATTGCAGAAAGAACCATCAACGCTTCATTCCAAGAACACAATTTTACACAGTTGCAATACTTAAGGAAAACAAAAACCAATACACCCGAGCCATTAATCATTTCATAACCAGAGCAGACTCATGAATGGCCAAAAAATACATACCTGGAATCAAACACCTTAAAACACGATTTGGTCGAGCGGCTCCCCTCTGCTAAGAAATCAGAGCATAACCACAGAAACAAGGTTGCACAATAGCCCGACTAGGGCGGCGACCAACAAAAGGAGTAAAGGTGACGTGCAGTAAATGCACGTCACCTCCACCCACAGTCAATTAAGTCATTAGTACATGCCAACCAATAATCCATTCACTCAATTAATTAGACCATGTATCAGAACCATCAACCATTAAAACCAATATTCTGATCCATATCAACTCATGCCATAAAATAATCACTATGCATATTAACTATGTAACTCAAACAAAATCTCATAGCTATTAACGTCAATTACCTTGTCAAATGTGCCACCAACATCCCATCCATCCAAATATACCATATTCATATTACCAATATAACTCAATCAAATCACATAACCATTACTTGCTAGATAGGATTTAACCATAATAAATTTAATCTTTCATGCATGTAGTGTAACATAGCTCAAATTCTTCCCCTTGCATTTGTTGCATTGTTTTCATTTCTTTCTAATTGCTTGTATGTGTTACTAACATGTCTGTTATGCATGTGTTCCAAGAACAGGTAGTAGTGGTGTCAATGAATAGCATAGGCCGTAGTAACACAAAGAACCAATACTTCATAAGCTTCAAATCATCGCCAATAAAAACAAGATCTCATTAACCATGTAAGCCATGTCAAACATCATCACAACATCACATATGAACAAACCTGATCTCCAATCTACAAGGGGGTCCCACCTACTGGTAATATTTAACTTTAATAATAATAGGCATTAACAACACTTTGTGGGCAAAACTTAGTTGCAATTTTAATCGTCAACACCAAGGAAGTGTACCCCTTCTTTGCACTGCAGTCCTTAAGGCTATACCACTTCCTTTCTAGGGTTCCAGTACAAGGTCGAACATGAAGTCTCTGAGTGTTGGCTTCAAGAACTCCGACTGTGATAATGGAATCCACAATTTTCAAATAGTTGTAATTGTGCCCCCTGCGCAACATATTACACAAATCTGAGGGGAAAGAAAGTACACAACATGACATACAATCTCATGCAATTTCCCATAGCAATTAAAACATAATGGAGTCAACTTAACATATGCAATGACGACGAAACAAACACACAAAAACATCTAATAACATAAATACATAGATGGAGAATCTTTATTCAGGCAAAACAAGCAACGATGAATAAGGAAAAACTTAAAACGTATTGAATAACAATTAATCCATCTTTCATCATAATTGACACAATGAATACAATCACTTATTCATATGGTTGTTGCTTTATTTTACGAGCAACCACAACAAGAACTTATCTCACCATTCCTTTCTAACACACTCTCATGATTCCAACCACCATGTCATATACATTTTGGAGTTTCCTCCCTCTTTCCATCCTCACCCTCTAGGCTCAATCATTCCCTTCACTACTACACATTCCCTTGGGCTATCCATCATTTTCTAAGGTGTTCTTGCGCAAGGGGAGTGCCAAATCACTACCATATTTTTCATTGGAAATTTTTAACTTGTGGAAATCATAGGGTTCCAGTGTCATAGAAGTAGCCTCCTTTTCAAGCTTCCATCTTTATAGCCATCATCTCATCTGTATCACACACATACAATCATCATGAGATATCAGCATAGCAATTTTACATATTAGTTTCCAAACCTGTTTTACATATAGAAAACCAAGATTCCCAATCACAAGATTTCTTCTCAAGACATTTGGCTCTTGCAACAACGAGCATTGGTATTCCTTATCGACTTAAACCGTTTCCATATCCAAGACCATTCTTCCTGCAATTTTTCTCACTTTAATTCAATGAAACATATTGTTAGCATATTATAACAATGTGCAATCATTAATTTCTCAAATCCGTTCTACACAGGTAAATAAAGTTTCCATGCATGAGTTTTATGCTCATTATATTGTCTCTTGCAACTGTAGATATATATCTTCTTTATGGGATTACATCACGACCATACCCTAGACCAATCTTCCTGCAATTTCTCAAGTTTATTGCAGCCAAACAAGATTGTTAGCACTGACACATATTTCTAGAAGTTCATGAAATGATCTCATAATTGTAATTTGTCAGCAATTCACTTATTTTCAACCATTATTCACTTTAAAAAAATGGGATCCAACTATTAATCATATTATCTAGAATGAGACTATCATCCACTGCAACATATGCATTCATTCCATGAAGTGATTTTTAGAATTATATTAATCTAAAAATTTCATCACTTCCAACTATTATTCATATTAAATGGAATATAACCAACATTCCTCACATATGCATTACTAACACCCAAACTTTTCATAATGCATCCAACCATTATCAATGTACAAATGCCCATGGCCACATTTACCGAATGCATGTTTACATTGAATCTGGAATACCATACATCCATGGCATTCATTGCTATCATAGGAGTATGTATCATGTCTTGTCTTGGTTATGATCTCATAACTAACATTAAACAATATGCAATTAATTTCTCATAAATGCATTCAAGCATAGAATAATATTTGGATACTCAAGGCCTCCTTCCTTTACATCGATTCAAATATTGAGAAATTAAATGAGGGAATTCTTACCTCAATTCCCTTCATCATTTTATGCAATATAAGAAACCCCAATTGCATACTTGCATGGTTGTTATCAATTTACTTGATGCTACCTGATCAACTGGTGCTTGGCAGAAGATCACATGCTCCCTTCACTAACCTCTTGATCAATCATTCCCACCATATTCATTTGTCTTCATATGGATGTAAACCATAATCGTTTTTCCTAGATACACAATCCATCATTAGTTTTATTCAACATCATAGCATCATCATTTCATATATATATATATTCCAATGCAAATTTATTTCAGATTTAATTTAATTAATCAGTTTTTGTTGTAGAAGGTTGCCTTGGAATTCCTATAGAACCTCACTTCCCATGTGCACTTCCATTCTGATCAACTGTGCGCCATTGGACCCTATTCTAGGACCACTATCCAAGCCCGCACTTGGCCATTATGCATTTCTAGCCACTAGATCCACTAGTGCTGCCATCTCACAACTACTTCCTTTACGCAGGGAAAACTTGTCTCAGCATATTTTTTCTATAATTCTCAATATCCATAGTGTTGTAACATGCACTATTTCAACTGAACATTAATGCTAATCTAATTTTCCACTCCCCATTTCCTTGACCAAACTGTTCTTGAGACACTATTATCATTGACTGGCATTTCTACATTATGAAATATTTCTTTCATGTCTTCTTTCTAATACTCTTTGCCACCCATGGCTTTGCTCAATATTAAATACCTCTCTTCACTTCACTAAGTGATTCACTCTGAATCACTTCTTGGCCATTCAAGACCACCCTGTTCCAAATGGAAATGCTACACTTCTCCATTTGCACCTATATCCTATTTTTGCTGCGCACTCTGATAATAGAGGAAACTTTCTTGCTTGTGTACTTTTAGACAAGAGTTGCTAGATCATATATCACAATCCCTTCTTCTTGCACTTAGAGATAAATCCTCCACTTCATGATTCACACCTCATCTTATGACATCCTTTTCAAGAAAATTAGTCTCTATAACAATTGAATACTAATATTCCTCTGCTCTTCCTTAGACCTTTGTCAACCTTACATCACCTGCCTTGCAACCCTACACTATCCTTTGTAACGCTTTGATGCTTTAGCTAAATATACAAGCTTGATCTACTTCCTTGTCCAAGGGACCCTTGGATTAATCCAGAACAATCCCACACAATTCTTATTGGTGGAATCTAATCCTCTTGCTAGAAATCCTTGACACAACACTCTCTGTTAGTGTGCTCCTTTTCCTATTAATCAATGTCTTGTTAATAATCTCAACCTCTTTTTACTTTGCCAAAATACTGCACTTCAAATGTTCCCTTACACTTATGTATAGGAACTATAATTCATTTCAATATCCTTCCTTACCTATCAATCACCTCTGGCACTTAGCTCATTAGCTGAGAATGTTTCTCCAAATTTTGGCATTATTTGGAAAAATCCTTATATCAAGTAGTACATGATTCATGGAATCCACTTCCACTTCCTCCTACGAATTTATGGAGAAAATAGATGCTCCCACTGGGTAATTTATACCTTCCATTATGATATCCTCTGAATTATCTTTCCAATTACCATACTCATGCTTCAATCTGATTTACAAGCCAAAAGTTATGGCCTCCTGAAATTTCATTCTACTCAATGGTGTCCTTTAGTTCACCAGAAACCTTCCTTACAATTCCTCGAGGATCCTTTGGATCACGACTAAATTAAGAATGGATATCTGGATTCTACTATCCAATATGTTTCCAATTACTACTTCCTTTCTCAATTATGAGCGACAAGCATAAAGTTATAGTCAATTGAATATTGGCAATTACTCATTTTTGTGCTCCTTCTCCCAAATGCAAAATAATCTCAAACACCAACTTTGGCCACCTTTAGAGGTAATTCTGTTAGGAACAAAGGAAACTTTTATATATGACATAGATAAAAATGCTAACACTAAATTCATAACAACTCTTGGATTGTCAAACTGATGCTCTAGTAAAAAACTGCAACAATATGAAAATGACAACTTTGCCCCTTTGGGCTTTCTCTTGACTTAACAATTTTATCCCTATTCATGCATCCCTACACCAAATTCTTTGGGATTTTTCCTGAAGCTCAATTGGGTATGTCCAATACTACCCCCTGAATGAGCTTCCCAAGTTCCACCTTAAATTGGGGACCCGAATGATAGTTATGACCCACATAAGTTTTGATTATTTTTCATTTTTATCCTTGTATGCTATAGGTTTCTTCTTTCTCTTCCTTCACATTTTTACTTACCTAGATTACAAATCTAGCTCCATTTCTGTCTTCTATGGTTCAATATATTTTCATACACTTCTTCTGTGCCTCAAACGAACTTCAGAGCTAGGAGTTATGCCCTTCGAAAGAAAACTGGTGTTGAAATTTTACCTTAATTGTTTTACCTCTAACTTTCTCATACGAGCTATGTTTTGTGAACATTTTAGCTCATTGGAGAGTTGTCCTCGAGCTAATTTATTTAGTATGTAGATACAATTTCACCTTCATACGCTTTTCTCTCATGGGTTTTGATTAGCTGAAAAATTCGTTTAGGGCTTGTTATCACGAGATTTGTACTTGTTCCTAAGCCCCACACAAGTCCTCAAATCTGTGTAACTACAGGATAACCCATCAATGTCACCTTAGTAGGAAATACCCACATTTTAGGTATGGATGATGTCCATCCCAGGGGAGGTGTCCCCTGTAACCTCAAGAGATCATATAGGAAGGATGTATCCAAGTTTGGAGGTCCCTCTCACCGGTTACCTATGTCAAAAGGTCTATGTCTGTGAAATTGAGGCAAAGGAAGAAATTTGGGTACCTGTCTAGAACAAGAACAATTTCAACATATATGTAGTGATTTCCACGTACCAATATGATAATATCACCTCAACAGATAGTATATAACACAAATATATCGTGGCTGATGTAAAATTGCAGCTAGATGATGGTTTATAACAACAATTAGTATTTTGTAACAACCACAAGAAATATAGATCAGAATTGCATGAAAAGACAATGAAAAATCAACATTTATCCAATAGATCAATTAACACTTATTCCAAGCAATTTATGAGCATGTTAGCTAGTAATTAGAGTGAGTTATGCAACAAATTACAACAATTAGGATGGTTGTAGCAAATGTTTTCAACAACAACAAGATAATTAGTAAATTAAGCTAAGCTAGGGTTATAAAAGGTTAGTAAAAGGCTTAGACAATAAAGTTTGAGAGTTTGTTGTTGAAAACAGAGTTGAATTTGAAAAGGGTGCTCCACCCATAAGACCTACCACCACAAGAAGTGCTTACAATGCTGCCAAGGATTCTTATATGAACAACATAACATATCAAAGGTTTACTAATAGAAATGTTCTACCAAGAAGACCTCCTAAAACAAGGTATCAACATATGTATCTCAGTTACTATTTTTCTTGTCATAATTTTGGGCATAAATCCATTAACTACATGGCCAATACAAGACATAACTATCTGAGAAGTAGAGTCGATATATACAAGACTACCAGGAATTAGTTTTCAAGCAAAAAAACAACTCAAGAGTTTACAGACATAATTGTAATAACTTTGTCCAAAAAGAACATGAGTATAGAAGCAAATTAGAGTCCACGAGACATAACATGAAAGTGAGATGTTTTTCTAAACATGAGGAAGAAAACACAAGAGTATGGAAGAAAAAACCGGATCAACAAAAAGGGGATCAACAAAAAGGAAAAAAAAAACACAAGCCAATGGTATATTGATAGTGGATGCTCCAAGAACATGACATGAGATCATAACAGATTTTTAACTCTTAAGAATAAGAAAAGAGGCAATGTCATGTTCATAAATGATAATTATGCCAAAATAATTGGAAAAGGAATAGTCAGTCTTGGAAGTAAAAAAGACAAAGAGGAATATGTATTGCTAATCGAAGATATGAAACACAATCTTCTCAATGTTAGTTAAATATGTGATCAATGACACAGTTGTTGGATTACTGAGAGGTG
>ML783854.1:817639-828430 GCA_009831015.1 Picea engelmannii | reverse complement strand
GTTATATCAATGTAGTATTATCATCCAATAACTGTAGAGTAAATAAGCAATAAACAAATGAACAATCATACACATACACAGTACACCAGTGTTTTACGTGGAAACCCAAAGTGAGAGAAAACCACAAAATGCTTTTTCTTATATGTCTTGAAGAATTACATTCATTAGAAGCACCAACTTCCTTTGTTTTCCAGCTGCAATTGGAAGGAGGATCTAACCCCCTTGTTTCTCAGGCTACAACCTGAGGGAAGCTCCAACTCCCCTATTCTTTGGCTACAACCAGAAGGAGGCTACAACCCCCTATGTTCTCCAACTACAACTGGTAGGTGGCTACAACCACCTATCCTTGCCCCGTCCAACCACCCTGAAGTAGAAATAGAATGATGGAACCACTGTCATACTATCACTGTGAGATATACCATTGTAAACATGTACCAATAAACCTGAACCATGCATCAACCATGCATCAACCTGTACCTCAATCTATACCATAAACAAGTGCACCAACCATGCACCAACCTGTACCAAACAACTTGTAATCAACCTGTACCATAAACAAGTGCATCCAACCATATACCAAGTATGTACCAATCATGTGTCAACTACTCATCAACTATGACTTATCAATATGTACCATCATCATCAACTATACACCTCATGTATGTGCCAACTCATGAACTACTTGTCTCAACCATGTACCCAACATGTACCTTAACCAAAATCCCTCATCAATTTCATCATCCAAATATGATTTGTAACTTTGTAATGGACCCGGTGTATATGATCACATACTTGCAAACCTTCCTTAACTTTCACAACAAGATACTAGCATTTTCATCAAATTTTCTTTAGTCTCACATGACTAGTTTGGGATTAGTCAACAACCCGAACTTGAAATAATCATAACTATGTACCTGTAATGAATAAAGATCTAAAAATAATACACAATGTTCTTCAGTTTGTTTTTTTCAATTCCTCCAGGTGTCACTACTTGGAACCTCTCAGAAGAGAGTTATAGAAAAAATGGCATACCTTGCTGAATTCTGGATTATTCTAGAGAGCGACCTTATTTAGCGTTACCCACACGGAATATTTTTTGAATGGATCTGAAAATGTTACAAAGAATACTAAAAAATATAATCTAACCAACACAATTTTTCTTACTAAATTTGGATCTGTTATGAATAAATTATGACGTTTTTACCCGAAACACCTGTTTTAGACTAGTTTCAGGACTAGCAGCAAACCCTATTTCCACGGAGTGTAACTCCAAAAATAAAACGACGACCCACAAGCTTAAATTTTTACCACAAATACTTGGATATGTTCCCTCAATGTCTTATCAATTTCATGGTCTGAATCATTCTAGAAAAAAAGTTTTTGCGAAAATGGTGAGATGACCTGTAAATAACATACCTTATAAAGCATCATCAAAATAATTTATCCTCCCTTGAATTCCATCCTTCTTTTCTTCACCTTCCCTCTGAAATTAGGCTTAGATATCCTTTGGTTACCTAATGCACCTATATATATTCAATATTCTCAAGTGTGATTTAAAATGAGAGAGCCTTGCCTCTTATTTATACTCTCCAAGTAGCTTCCTTAGAAGCATCTTCTAGATCACTTTGCCCACTTTCCTTATTTTAGGGTTAACCCACTTCTAATTTATCCATTAAATTTATTATTTAAATAATTTATTTTGTATTCACTTTGAATTATAGTACACTCATCACTTCACTTTATTATTTACCTTCTAAAATCTCTTAAACCACTTTGACTAGTTTGACCTTTTGGGGCTTTTAGATGACATATGAGGGTCTTCCAACTTCGTAAGGCCATAACTCTCAAACCGTGAGGAGTTATGTGATGTTCCACATACCACCAAAAATGGCATGAAATGCACTATCCATATAAAATATTATTACTTGCAAATATATAGAAACTCATACCATTATCCATCAAACAAACTTGGGTCCATTACCCAAACTTGGGTTCTCCAACTTCTCATGGACATAACTCTCTAACTGTGAGGAGTTATGTGATGTTCCACATACCAACGGAAATGGAATGACATGTACTATCCATATAGAATAGTATTACCTTAAAATATATTAAAACTTATACCATTATACGTGAAACAACCTTGGGTCCATTACCCAAACCTTTGTGCTACCAGAATTCGCTATCAGGATTTCTTCAAGGGTTGACATCAATGACAACCAATCTTAATAAAAAAAATACCCCCCTTTGGCATTGATGGAAACACTCTGATGCAATACTGAAATCATTTCATGCAATACTGAAGTCATATCACTCATGCTCCCCCTGGAACTATGCCTTTGTCCTCTGCATCTCTGTGACCATTTCTCCCCCTGGAATCATGCCTCTGTCCTCTACATCTGACAAATATCTCCCCCTTTGTCATCAATGGAAAAGTTATATTTCCATCTGGGGCTGCTCCCCCTAACTGAACTGTTATCTTTATGGTGCTTCCTCGTGTACATCTAAGACATATAAGATAAGCATTCAAAGGCATTCATTTTGGAGTAGAAATAACTCTGAGTCTCTGGCAAAGATACTCAAAGGATTCCCATGAAAGTGGTTTTGTAAATATGTCTTCCACTTGTTCTTTTGTGCCCACATACTCAACTTTGATGTTCTTTTCTGCAACTTGTTCCCGTAGAAATTGATACTTGATTGGAATGTGCTTCGTCTTGGAGTGCATCACCGGGTTATTTGAGATATTTATGGCTCTTGTATTATCACAATATATTGGAATGGGCTCATCATACTCAACCTGTATATCTGTCAGAGTTTGTTTCATCCAAAGAACCTATGTACAACATGTTGTTGTTGCAATATACTCTGCCTCGACTGCAGATAGAGATACCGATGATTGTTTCTTTCTTAGCCATGATACTAAACACCCGACCAAGTGGAATGCTTCTCCACTGGTGCTTCGTCGGTCATCAATACAACTTGCCCAATTTGCATCTTTGTAGGCAATAAGAGATAGATCCTTTCCTTTTGGATACCATAATCCAAACTCTTCTTTTCCTTTGAGATATCTAAAAATCCTCTTCACTGCTAACACATGTGAATCCTTTGGTGCTGCTTGAAATTGTGGCATCTGTCCAACTGCCTGCATTACATCTGGTCTGGATGTTGTCACATATATTAGGCTACCAATCATTGACCTGTATTGCATCTGATCTATAGACTTTGAATCATCATCTTTGCTTAACTTGCAACTGGTTTGCATGGGAGTGATAACTGGTTTGCAATCTTCCATTCTGATCCTCTTTAGCATTTCTTTGATATACTTGGTTATAGAAATAAAAATTCCTCGGTTTCTTTGACGTATCTAAAGTCCCAGAAAGAAGGATAGTTCTCCAAGTAATGACATTTCAAATTCATTCTGCATATCCTTTTCAAATTTCTGGCTTAACCCATCATCATCACTACCAAAAATAATATCATCAACATAAACTTCAATTAATAAAATACTATATGGGCTTACCTTTATTTAGAGGTTGTTGTCTGCACTTCCTTTTCTGAACCCTACCCGCTATAGATATTTATCCAGTATAGAGTACCATGCTCTAGGAACCTGTTTTAGACCATACAAGGCCTTCTTTAATTTACACACATAATCTGCATTATCTGACAACTGAAATCCTTATGGTTGTTCAATGTAGAATTCTTCTTCAAGTTCCCCATTAAGAAAATTTGATTTTACGTCCATCTGATACACTTTAATATTTTTGGAGCATGCATAAGCTAAAAGCAATTGGATTTCTTCCATTCTGGCAACTGGGGAAAATGTCTCTTCAAAGTCGATTCCTTCATCCTGTGCATATCCTTTACATACCAATATAGCTTTGTTCCTTGTAACCTGTCCATCTTCATTCAATTTATTCTTGTATATCCACTTTGTGCTGATAACATTCTTATCCTTTGGTTTTGGAACCAATTCCCAAGTGTCATTTTTATCTATTTGATCCAATTCTTCATCCATCTCTAATACATATTGTAAAAAATTCGACATTCTATTTGCGGCGTTATGGACAAAATTGGCCATATTGTCGAAAAATAGAGGAAATTTTAATTTTTTGTTTCCATATTGCCCAATAACGTTGCTATTTCCACGTTGACGTCTCTCTTGCCATGTTTTCCACATAGTCATCTCTCTTGCCACATTTGTGAATATAGTTGTCGCAGTTGCGACGTTGTAGAATCTAGTTTTTCCCCCTCCAACGGTCACCTAGTATTTTGACCAAGTCAACTTTGATTTGGTCAATGATCGTCGGAATTGCAACGTTATAAAATCTATAAATATGTTACATTTTAGGGATGTTGCGACAAGTTTGTTATAATAATGACACTTCAAAAATGGTTTGTGAGTCTTCTCGGATAGAGTACAACTATTAAAATACATTGTACTAGGGCTCTTCTCGTTTCGTTTTAATTTTTTGATCGGTCAAATTTTAAAGGAAACAACTATTAAAAGACATTGTAATAGGGCTAGAGTACATGATGGGTAACGATGACTTGTGAATGGGGCCAACGTTGAAATTTTTTCAAAATGTTTCTATATGACATCATACATCCTTGAGTCTTGAAACCATCCCATACCGTCAAGGCATGTGTCTAGTCTAACCATGTCAAATTTCTATGCATACATGCACATATTGAAGAAATTTCAACGTTGGCCCCATTCACTGCTCACTATGCGGGGTTAGTGCATGACATTTTTGGTGGTTGAATTGGAAGTTCCATGACATTTCAAGAGAGTTCCAACAAATATTCTACAGATGGAAACAATGACATTTGACAATGAGACACCCATTATGAATGTCGTTGAAAACATGGACGATCTCAAAGATTATGTGGACGGGACATCATACATCCTTGAGTCTTGAAACCCTCCCATACTGTCAAGGCATGTGTTTAGTATAACCATGTCAAATTTTGATGCATACAGGAACATATTTAAGAAATTTCAACGTTGGCTCCATTCACTAGTTCTCACTATGCGGGGTCGGTGCATGACACTTGTGGTGGTTGAATTGGAAGTTCCATGACATTTCAAGAGAGTTCCAACAAAGATTCTATGGATGGAAATAATGATATTTGACAAATATGAGATGCCCCATTATGAACATTTTTGCAAACATGGACGATCTCAAATATTATGTGGCCAGGACATCAAACATCCTTGCATCTTGAAACCCTCCCATACCGTCAAGGCATGTGTCTAGTCTAACCATGTCAAATTTCGATGCATACATGCACATATTGAAGCAATTTCAATGTTGGCCCCATTCACTAGTGCTCACTATGTGGGGTCGGTGCATGAAATTTTTTGTGGTTGAATTGGAAGTTCCATGACATTTCAAGAAAGTTCCAACAAAGATTCTATGGATGGAAACAACAACATTTGAAAAATATGAGACACCCCATTATGAACGTTGTTACAAACATGGACGATACCAAAGATTATGTGGCCGGGACATCAGACATATTCCTTGAGTCTTGAAACCCTCTGATACCGTCAAGGCATGTGTCTAGTCTAACCATGTCTAATTTCGACGCATACATGCAAAGTTTGAAGAAATTTCAACGTTGGCCCCATTCATTGCTCACTATGCGGGGTCGGTGGAAGAAATTTCACTATGATCATTCACCTTCAAGGCAGGACCCATTCACTATGCACACTCTGAGACATCTATTATATTGAACGTTGATGCAAACATGGATGATCTCAAATATTATGCGGGGACATCAAACATCATTAAGTGTTGAAACCCTCCCATACCTTTAAGGAAAATATCTAGTTTAACCATGTCAAATTTCGATGCATACGGGCACAAATTGAAAACATTTAAATGTTGGCCCCATTCACTTCTCACTGTGCGAGGTTGGTGGAAGAAATTTGTGATGGGTGTATTTGAAGTTCCATGACAAATTTCAAGATAGTTCTGACAATGATTCGAAGGGAATGGCGAATGATGATAATGAGAGGTGCAGCATGATGAACGTTGATGCACATGTGGACAATCTTAAAGATTATGGGGGGACATCATACAACCTTGAGTATTGAAACCCTCCCATACTATCAAGCCATGTGTCTATTCTAACCATGTAAAATTTCGACGCATACATGCACAGCTTGAAGAAATTTCAACGTTTTCCCCATTCATTGCTCACTATGCGGGGTTGGTGCAAGATGAAATTTGTGGTGGGTGAATGACAACAGTAATAAAAATGATGAGCTGATGACATCGTCCTCTGAAGAATATGTGAGTGAATATGATGAGATGATGACATCATTCTCACCAACATATGTTCACTTAGTTGCAATGACACACATTTGATATCCTCCAACATTAAAGAAATCCCCACATCAACAGGGAGTTTAAACATTTTCAATAAGTGTGAGTCATTCATGCATTCTCCTACCTCATGGAAATTTTTTTGTGATCATTCTCACCATTATTCACATAACCCCCACACTATATTCCCCTTAGTTACTCAATAATCCAAATTTATAAATGACCAAAACTAATGCAACAATGACAGAATAACAAACCTTTGAAGAGAGATAGATGGTTGTAGATAAGCATAGAGGCAAGGAAAAATAGAAAACCTTTAACCCTATGCCCTTGAAATAGTTGCTTATTAATTATTTAAGAGCTAAGGCAATACTCCATCAGGTTTCCCATAAAGAAATCAATGGATTGGACTATTTCTTCCTACACGAGGGAACTGAAAAGAAAGGAGATGCTTGAGGGATTGTTGAGTAGAGAAAGGAAACATTTTCCCTTGTGTTGTGTATGGCATGGAAGATATATCTTTCCTTATACTCAAAGATCACTCATAGACCCACTCAACTACACTTGTTTTCTTTTGTTCTCAATGTTCTTGTTAATTCTTATAACTGAGATCACTACTATTATGAGTATCTGAATTCTTGTTATATTTGTTTAGGTTATTCTTTGTTTCTACTACTGTTTAATAAGAAAATGTTCCCTTTGAAAATTGGCTTTATTTAGTTTCAGGCATTGATGGTAGTGCTCCAGATGAGCAACAACCTCAGGATGATCCTTTGCAGTAGGAGGCTCCACCACCTAGCATGATACCACCACCTCCTATGACTCAAGTATCCTATTTGTTTCTTTCCAATGGTCTCATGGGGTGTTTACATGTACTAGGCAACAAGACCAACAACAAAGTAAATATTAGGACAGGTGCGAGTCAAATAGAAAAAGGCTACCAAATAATTGACGCTACAAAGTGGCATCCACCTCACTCACACAAAACAAATATTAGTGCATTGATGTTTATGTTGTTAAAACCCTCAAAGAGAAACAATTCATGGTCCCATCAACATGGCAACGCGAACCAACATTTTAATGCAAAAGGAAAATAGATTGCATGGACATCTTTCAACAATTGATTGTTTGCAAATGACCCTCTGTGCTCTTTAAATAAAGATAATGGACCAATCAACTATCGAGTCATAGATAAATTGTTATTGATATCGAGGAGAATAATAATTTTCAAATCAATTTATGTCTAGAACAAAATCATGACTATCAGAATAGTTAGTTACAAAAGCACACTAAAGAAACAAACTTTACCTAAAAACACATTAGACCAAGTTGATCATAACCATCTCTCAAGTGTCTAAATATCCTAATACAAGCACTCATTTTCATGGATTTAGAATTTATATTTTAGACTCCATCTTATTATAATTCTTTTAGACTTCAGAAAATGACATGAAAATGACAACACAAATACTGCATTTCCTAACATCAAAGACTATTTAACTATATTGACATTTTCATTTCAATTTTTTTTTATTCGTATCAATGCTTAATGGGTCCAAGTTTAACATGGATCTATGCTAATGGAGAATATTAAAAATTATTTAAATGTGATAATATAATAGAAATATACATCAATAAAGAGATAAATGTCGACTCGAGATTGAAGTATTGATATCAACTATATTTTTTTAATTTCTTTATGATGTTATACATATATACACAAACACAATGTTGATCATCACCCCACCCCATTTTTATGGAATGTGTCTCTCAACACAATGGTGAATCAAGCTTTTGAAGTCCCAAGTCATGGTGATAATCTTAGAGCCTAATGAACATCAAGATATGCTCGAGCCCTCATCATCCCAATGCAAAAAGAAGGAAGATAATGCTATTTTATAATTGTAGAAGTTGTTCCAATATTCCACAAGATAGCCATATTCAATTCTTGTTATTCATGTTATTATTCACATGCACATATGTCACACAAAGGAGGTAGGGGAATGTTAAGCCAACAATCATAATCACCCTGCAACCAAACAAATATTATGTTAGTAGGGGGGAACTACCTCTTTGCATGTGCCTTATGACATAAGGATCATGTTATATTGAGGCTTATATGATGTCGTGGACTAGTCCTCAAAACCAATGTGTGATAGGAGGAAATATTATTTTATAGCTACATAAACTATTCCAAAAAGCCAGAAGATATATGTATCTAATTCTATGATTCATGTAATTATTATTCTTATTGTCATTCACATAAGACACTTACATAGTTCACATAAAAAGGAAGAATAAATTCAAGCAAACAAACATGATTATCCTAGAATCAATCAGCCATAATGTAGGAGGCCACAACTACCTTTATAAACACCTCCAACTAAAATTAAAAAAAAAATCATTAAAAAATGTACTTTCCATGAAAATCCAAATTCTCTTATTCTACCACTTTGCAAAAGTTTGAAGTTCAATCCCCAAGATGATAACATATTGATGATAATGACCACTTTAATAGTATTAATCATTAGGAGTGTTCCACAATGTTAACATGAAAAAGCTAAAAAGCCTTAAAGGGTTCATATGAAAAGATCATGAAAAAAAAAGATAAATAACTTCGAATTAAATCAAATGACATAGTTGGTTAGTTTGGCTAGAATTTCAAAGCTCTCCATTGTTCATGGGAAAAAGGTGGGCTTCTTATCTTTTATTTTAATTTTCCCTCCCACTCCAACTAGGATACTCTCAAGGTGTCCATAGGGTCATGTGCGCTCCTTTCTATATTGGTTTTGTTTCATGGTTTCTATGCAAATAAGAAACAAGTTATGTTTCATGGTTTCTAAGCAGAGAAGCAACAACAACACACATCTTAGGTGGGTTTAGGGTCATGTGAGCTCATTTCTCTATTGTTTCTGTTTCATGGTTTCTATGCAAAGAAGCAACAACAACACAAATCTTAGGTGGGTTCAGTGGAATATGCATGGAAAATATTGATCTAGTCGGTTGTTGTTAAACAATGGGGGGATATGCACCACACATCCTTTGATAGATAATCTGCCAAGGTATTGAATTGACGATGGACATGAAAACTTTGGATCCAAGAGAATTGATGTTTTAGCTCCAAAATTTCCTATTTCTAGGTAAGGAGAGAGAGACCCTGAAGTCGATATATGCCCTCAAACCAATCAATAATAATATTTGAATCCCCAACCACCATAATATCAGAGATGTGAAGATAAGAGGCAAAGGACAAACTTCCCCAAGGCCAAGAAGTTCATCTTTAATGTTACTTCTAGGACCAATAGCTAGAAATAGTTTGCATTAATGAGACCCATTCAACCTTGATACTATACCAACACCACATTCACCTCTTGCAACAACACCATCAAAAAATCCAATCGGCCTCTGATCAAAATATATAGGATTAAGAAACAAATTATATGAAGAATCTATATAGTCACTTGGAAGCTCTTTAATAGAAGACACAATTCTGAGACATAGAGAATGTTCATTCCTAGAGAAATCTTTGAATAAGCAAATTGAAAGAAGGCTCCTATAACTTGGAAAGATTAAATTTAAAGGGGTAATGAGACCTTTCCTTTTGATTATCATTGTCATTGTGTGCCCCCTGGGAATTGCAAACTTGTTTGTGCACATACAATGCAAAACTATTCTTAGTCACATACTAATTGTAGAAATAATTTCAAGATATTACATATAATTTTCCCCAAATATTCTTATTCATACACATCCCACATGCATACAACCCATAACTATTTTTAGTCACACACACACACTGCATAAAAAGAAACACCTAAACCAACTAAAGGTTGAAATGATAAAAATAAGTTTCTCAAAAAATAGGAAAAAGATCATTATTCACACTATGCTTATAAAACAAAATCACAATTTTATTTATAAAAACAAAACCATATTTTTGTATGTCATTCCTACTTTCTATACAATTTCACAAAGTAACAATTTAATTGACATCTACATCATCACAAACCAAATAAAAAAGATGATATCGACTTAGCACTAAAAGTCATTGAACACGCTTAGCCCAAGCCTAAACTTCTACTTGTTTTAATAATGGAACATATTTATTATTTTGTTTTTAGTGAAAATATTAATGTTTTAGTATCAACACATATTGCAGAGGCGCGAAAAAGCAAAGTTCGCACTGCCCGAAAAACATAATGCTAAAACATAAGCTACTTGAACATTGGGGTATGTAACAATGGGTACGAACAATCAACCGCCTTCCAAACAGGCCAGAAAATATTTCAAGAGGTACGCATTCAATATTTTCCACAATCCCCATTTTTTCTTCTCTAAAAATATTCACTCTACAACTTTTAGGGTCTGCATTCAGGGTTTCAATGCCTTTTAAAGACGAAATATGAATAATGTGAAGAAAATAGAGTGCAATTATTTTTTCATTTGTTAATTTTTG
>ML783854.1:780029-797942 GCA_009831015.1 Picea engelmannii | reverse complement strand
CGGGGTCGATTCCGACCGCTACCACTATAACCTCCAGGTGCCATACGTATGCCCCTTCCGCAGGCACGGGTAAGTCGGGGGGATTTGAACTTGGAACCTCATCGTACATAACACGCTATATCACGGCACTTGCCAATTGAGCTGCCCCCCGGGGGCTCACTACTTTAGCTATCTTAATCATGTGCAAATGATATAATTTAATCACTGTAATCCATATCTGATTTCTTCTAGTATTTAAAGAACATAACAATTGTTGATTCAGTTTGTGAACGATAGATTTCTCTTCTTCATGAGTTGAATTATAAAATATAAGTTTTTTCATAACAGGTTTCCCTTATTGCAGAGATTTATAAATCATAAAATTGTTATGATTTTTTTATGTCTTGTTTGTCCTGTAAACAACTCAAATAGCAGCGCAGCCTATCGTTTACAAGAAGCTTTGGACTAACTGGTGTGAGTTTACTTCCTCTGACCAGCTTCGAAGTCATCATACACAGGACAAATTAGGAGCGTTTCCAGGTCAGTTAGTCACTTCTTTGTTTACTGTTCTTATTAGTAGTTTAGTTTAGATATAAGTCTAGTTAGATTTATATTAGATTGTTAATTTCAGTAAATATATTAGATCGTTTAATTTCAGTGAGTTTTATTTCTTTTTCATAAAATCATAAAATCATAAAATCAAAAATATATCTATAGCTGTCTTAGGGCAGGAATCAAATGATTTTTACAGGTTTTATTCCAATCTACTACTTGTAGATAATGTATATTTGTGAATAAGTTGTAATTTAATTAGTAATTAGACGGTTAATTAATAGTAATGAGTAGATTGTATATAATAGTTAGAGTAGTTTATATTTAGTTTTAGTTTAATTAGTAGTTTGTTTTAATTAGATTAGTGTATTAGTTTGTTTTTGTTAATTTGTTTTATTAGTTTTAGTTAGTTAGTTTTATTAGTTTTAGTTATTTTAGTTAGTTTTATTTGTTTTAGTTAGATTAGTTAGTTTAGATTAGTTTTCTCTTTGGTTTTCTTAGGATCTTAGAGTGGCCAACGGAGCCGTTAAACCCGTCAGGGTGGTTCATTCCAAACGGCTTGGGTTATTGGACAACCTCGGACCGGTTCCACTCTCTCAATTGATGGATGGACAATTTCGCTCGTCAACACATACTCAACGAGTCTTGTTATAGAGTAGAAGTTTTCATGAGTAAAATTTTGTATGCTACAGTTTTGGCCAAATGCATCAAGTAATAGGTTTCAAGAAATAAATTGTTGTATCTAAATAATTTTCGAATAATTTTTAACGAGTAAATTTTAAAATGTCTCAAATTTCAGTGACTAATTTTCAAAAATATCGGGTTCTCCCTATTTGATTTAGTGCCAGCTAATCAATAGTAAGGTGAAGAACCATTGGCACCAGGGGTATAAACTTTGTGCATCACTATGCTTGGCCCACTTACACTACCAAGACGACCCCGACTCTTTCAGAGGACTAAACATACCACAATATTTGGGGGAATTGACCCCTGGAAGGAGGGATATCACCACCCTTTCCTAACCACCAGTCAAGATCCTAGTGGCAGTAACTTTGCAATTTGATAGAATTAGAATGGACACTGCAAAATAACTTTATATGTGAGTTTTAAATAAAATCAGTGCTATTTTTTCCACACAAGAAAGATACATACAAAGACACTCTAGTCAAGGCCAACCAATGCTCCAAACGAAGAGGCCTATTATGGTGATCTCACAAAATATATGTATTCCCCTAATCTTTACTTCTCCTAAGTTGCATGGAAACATGTAAACATGTACAAGATTATGAAACGAGAAATCCTGTAAATGTGAATCCCCCAAAATGGGTAGGTGAGGGAAACACGGTATATAAAATATAAAAAAAATGTAGACACACACACACACACACACACACACACACACATATATATATAAGCAAGAAAATAAAAATGCTACACATAAATGACATTTTAGAAGGAGACCCATGTCTATATCAACTCTCATAGATGATTACATGATGCAAAATCCCATATCTTGGTGGTCTTGACTAATTCCAATCTCATACCATCATACATGATAGAATCCAATGGAAACACTACAATCCTGCCCACCCTGAAATCCTGAAAATTGTCAAGTCTGCTGAACTTTGAATGGGATACGAAATTCTACTTTCTCCATATGAAGTTCGATGAGGTTGGAACCACTCACAAACATCCTGAAACAATTAATGGTAATGTTAGAGAAAGGATAATGTCAACTTTTACTTTAAGAATTTAATATTATGGTAATGTTAGATAAAGGAGAATGTCAACTTGAGAATGTCATCTTTTAGTTTAATAATTTAATATTACCATTAATTACCAAGGTGACAAACTCCTCAAAGCATAATCTCCTTTATTTTTTTTTGTCTTAAAGGGTCATTGGCATGGACAAGGAAATATTTTCCTATGTCCAACACCTCTCTTGGGCACTTAAGTGGGCCCAAAACTTCCAAAAAAGTGGCCGAAAAATCATTGGAAATGACTGAAACGCCTTGGAAACACTGTCATCCATACCGTACAATGGTGTTTCCAAAAAGTTTTGTATTTGTTTTGGTGTTTCTAGACGTTTCAGGTACTGGGACATGGCCAAACTAGGTGTCTCCTGCAACTTATTCTATCTCTCTTTGAAAGTCTTTTGACAAATATGTTATGAGGGGATGTACCGCAAAGAATGGATTTCCTTTTTCTTAGGTGCCACTTTTGAGGGGTATCTTTTTTGCCAAAATGTTTCAAGACTTGCACTCAGCCTCATCCCTTTGGAATTAATGCCATGTGGGTGGCACAAAGCATAGTAAAAATAGTAATGAAAATTGGCATGTCATTTTATGTGCAACATGATTATCTTCTTTTCCTCTGTATCTTCGTCTTAAAAATCATTAATTGTTAATAGTTTGCAATTATTTAGTTGAAATTCATATAATTCTTTTCATTGCCAATAATATAAAAAATGTTCTTGGGCATGGAATCGATCTTTGGGTAGTAAACATCAAAATGTAACTTTTTGTACTCATAGCTAAGCTAGAACTTAAAAAATCATGATTTTGTTTCATTATGCTATATGAAAGTGATGATATTAATTTTTTATTTATTACTAGGTCATTTTGTAATTTTGAGTAATTGGAAGGGGGAAATCCCTATGTTCTATTGTTGTAGAAAGTATTGTTTCAATGCATTTGAAGGTTAAATCTTAACTCCCTCATACATCTTATGTGTTCCATGCTAATGGTGAATTTTTAGGGCGGGCAATACCAAAAAGAGAGGTTTTATACACTGTTCACAAGTTCTATATCCAAGTGAGCAATTTGACACTGGTATTGATATCTCAACTAATTGTTCTATCATTGGAGAAAAGTTTTTTTCGATTACACTTTGACAACCTTTTGTTAATTCAAGGTTTGAAATGTCTTACAATGTTGTCATCATTATTATATTATGTGAAATCCTTCATTGAATCCATTGTTTTTTTTCTCTTTAGTTAGAAATTAATGACCATAATATGGGATATAATTTGTCATCATTATTGAGTTTCTCATCTTTGAAGGTTGTTTTGTGTTTTTCCATTATATACCATTGCTCTAGCTAGCCGCAAATCCGAAATGTAATTATATGTTCATTTTTGTATTTAACAACTTGCTTATTTTTTCTAGAAGAAGCTTTGGTAGTTTTGAAATATGTCAAACAAGTGATACATAAAATTCCTTAAATGAGAATTAAATACACCATATTTATGTGTAATATGAGTTCACATGTATTATACCATGGCTATTTATTTGTATTTTTCTTTTTTTGTTTCTTTATTGTTGAGGTTGTATTTTTGTATTCAGTTATTGTTTAATCTTTTTTTATTCTTCCTTGGAAAAAAGTCGTAACCTTTTATTAGATATAAAAGGTGTACATTCTGCAGATGCATTTTTCAGCATTTTCACAAAACTAAATTTACAATCCCTTTGGTATGCCAATCATCCCTTCCTACCTACCTTCACATTGTTTTCTGAAAAAACATTTTTTCATCTTTACAGAGAAAATTAGGTCGTTGTCATATATCTAGCCTATACCAGCTCTAATGCAAAAAAAATATGACGACCAATAGCATAACCTTTGTATGAAATCGCATTATTAATCCATCCTACAGCTATAGGGGTCCCACTGTAATGTCAAAAGAGGCTGAAATCCATTCAGTCTAAAAGACTATTCTAGCAAAATTGTGTATGTAACAACAATACCATGTTTAAAAAAGAGAAACAACTCTGAATTGTCTTAGCCTAAAAGGAGTTTGGAAAGATAATTACTCAACTTCCATTGGCAGGCTTGGTAGTGATGTACCCTCCTTAAAAAAATTCCTCAGGCGGGCCTGGCAAGCTTCTACTATCCTTAAGGCTTCTAAAATATGTTTCCAACAAAACTCTATATGAAAACCTGTAGCAAATTAAAGGACT
The DNA here is from genome assembly GCA_009831015.1 of Picea engelmannii. Lineage (NCBI taxonomy): Eukaryota > Viridiplantae > Streptophyta > Pinopsida > Pinales > Pinaceae > Picea > Picea engelmannii. The sequence goes on along the minus strand of ML783854.1, from coordinate 793,455 downwards.
TTTCTAGCAAATCTGTGAATGAACCTCATATTCCATCCTACAACCACTGTAATATCAAACAAGGATGAATTTGTCATCTAAAAAAAATCTTACTGAGTTTTATTTGAGGAGCTTTCATCCCAAAATTTAAATAAACAAAAATACCTATAAAGCCTCATGAAGAAACCATACTATCTTCATTTTCATAATCCATTTTGTTTTTGTCTATATTAATCATTAGATTCCATAATCCACCCTGTATGGATGACCCTTTTTTATAGAAGGCCCTGTAGTCACCGCTTCACCATATTGTTGATTAATTGCAACCTCTTTTTGATTTGTCAAACATAAATAAGCTATGCTTAAGCTTAGGTAGACTTAACCAAGGATCTTAATCCATTCCAATTCATAATACCTTAGAGCTTACACATGGATATTATCTTCTAACTTTTGGTAACAAACATTATAATTTGCAAATTTGTGACAACCTCCAGATTTATTGCAGGTATATCAAAGAGTTGGGTCCAACTATTCAATGTTCTTATTATTTCCATACAAATTTGCTTCCATCCATTCACATTGTATGCCTTTTCATAAGAACTAGGCTTACCAATAAACTATAGCTAGCAGTCCAAGGACATAACAATGAATTTGTCATTCTTAATCCCCGAAGAAAAACATACAATTCAAGGCCATGATCACCCCCATTCCATTGAATCATATTAGGTTGATTGTCCAAGGCTGACTAGGCATGCCAATGCCATCCTTGAACTCCTAGACCCAAGCTATATAGAATTCCATATATAGACCTTCTTTGGACAATAGATCTGTCTCTGCATTTAGTTCTCTAGAGTAGGGATAATTTTAAGGATGGGAATTTATCTTAGAATGCATAAACCTTGGCGAATATTACTAGTCCTTAATATGCGAAGTATTAAATGTTTGGCGATATTTTTCTAAAAAATTCAAATTTCTAAGGATTTAATATAGTTTTTATAAAATTTGGGCTATTTTTAAGGTAAAATGATTTTATTCTATAGAATTTGGGTGAATCAATTTTAGAAAAAATGGAAGTTGGCGAATATTTTTTTGGAAAAAACATGGAAAATTAGTTGATGGGTGATATATAGCCCCTAAAATTTTCTCTGCTCTAGAGTATATACATATGGAGAAATGACACCTTTGAAAAGGATGACCCCACCTATGTTAGTTGTTCTAGGATTGGGAGGAGGAGCAGGTTCTCCTTCCTAAACCTACCAACCATCCAGTTTATGGACATTGAAGTATGAACAAAGACTTGTAGGTGTTGCACTTAATCAACAATTTCGATGCTAAAAGATCTGCCATGTTATTAAAACCTTTCCTTCACCTTGATTTAAAGTGAAAGTAATGATCTTAGGACAGAAATAGCGCAACACTACCTACTCTACTTACCTCTACTTGCCTTTGGCTAGCTTCATCAAAACAACCCTTGGCCTCTCTCTTCTCTATTAAAGGGTGCTCCAATATTCTTTGGTTGACCCCCTTGATAGGTATCTTGAATCTTGATACTAGAAAAAATAACTCTAATATGTGAAGCACATTGAAAAGAAGGCATCCCTTTATCTTGAAATATACTTGAGTTGCATGCAAGCCAAATACTCCAAGAAGCCAACAATGGAAGGGATATATATTCTTTAAGATCCTTATTTTTAATCCAGTTTTCGAGACACTCCCCTACAGATTTACCATTCCATTTTCCCTCGCAGCCAGTGATAAATTTCAGTTCTACCCAAATTGCCTTTGCATATAAACAATTATTCAATAGATGGTTGATCATTTCCATTACCTTCCTGCATAATGTATATCTTCTAGGTACCTATCGATTATGCCTTTGAAGCACTTCCAGGTCCCTGTCAATTATGCCTATGAAGAACCTCTCTGGTAAGCATCTTATCCATTAAGGAAAGCCACATATAAATTTTTTATTTCAAAGGAGCTTCTAACCTCCATAAGGATTTCCACCACCAAAGCTCCACTTCCTAAATTTCTTCTAATTCCAATGTTGTGTAGCCCAATCTAATCTCCAGCGTTGGGTTTTTAGACCAAACCAACATGTCCTCTTTCTTTCTTATTTTGACATGTTTTTTTTTTTGAGGTAACATATTCCGGGGAAAACCACTTGGGCACTTCCTCTCATTTTGAGAATGGTACTCAGGGTAAACCCTAGATTCTTTAGGGCATGAGGTTGGGTCAACAATTTATGATAGATCATATATAGCTCATCAACAATTGGTGCATTAAGAGAAAACATGACATACAGTGGGATTTGAACCCGGGTGGGGAGGGTAACAACTTCTCATCACAACCACTCGAGCTACACCCAATTGATGAAAAAATACACATGGTTCCTTTTTAACTGGCCAATGTACACATTCCACAACCCAATTTCCAGTTTTGATATGCTTATACTCTCCCTTGTTTTCCACCTCTACTTCCATATTTTAGTAGAAGGATTCATTGCTTGAGATATATTATGGATGCCTATACTTTGCATCTTTAAAATTTTCCATTGGAGGTTTATACACATCACTACTTTTCACCGAAGGATCTGCTTTGATCCTCACTTCCTCTCCATTTCCAATTTTCCATTGTAACCAATTGCCAGTTAAATGAAAGGACAACATAATGACCTTTCGCATTCAAGACATGTTATTCAAAGATTTATTACCCTTTCTTTTTCACTCTTCTACTGAGAGAGGAGCAATGTATTTCTGGACCATTGCCTGACTCCACGAACTATCTTTGGCTATTAGCCTCCACACACACTTGTCTACCAAAGCCCTCCCAAAATAAGTGAATGTTCTTAAGCCCCCATCCTTCTACCTCCTTACGCTTGGCCAATTCCTACCATTTAACTAAAAGGATACCGTTAGTTTCCCTCTTTCTTGTCCACAAATTTAAAACATTTCTTCTTGATAACCTCCAACCCCATTTTGGGATAAAACCTATTGATTTCCAATAAACGTTTATTGTCTCTAAGACAAACTTAACCAATGTAAGTCTACCTCCGAAAGTGAGCCATCTATTACACCACTGCTTGGTTCTAGACTCAATCTTATCAATCAGCCATCATTAGTCTCTTTTCCTGTATTCAATTGGTTTTAGCTGAAAATCCAGGTACTTGAAGCCTTCTTGGAAGGCCACTGTTTGAAAAAAAATTATTTGTAGAACAACTCTTGTTTGCTCCTCCTCTACCCCATTAGGAACAATTGAAGATTTGTAGAACAAATCTTGTTTTCTACTCCTCTACCCCATTAGGAACAATTGAATATTTAACATATTAACTTCCATACCTGTAGGTTGTATATAATTCATAGTCGTTTCCTAGACTAGGAAGTTAAGGGACTTCAAAGATCTTCCAAAAAGAAAATAAAAGAAGCATATGTTATAATCTACGAGAGAGAGGTGAATACTCCATGTTCAATATAGAAATAGTGTTCTACTCTACAAACCCTTATTGAATGTGTGGTGGTCTGGACTTTGAAGTAGAGCCATGGCATAGAAGGATCCAACTTTTAGTATTTAAGTCCAATTTCTATCCCAATCTCTATGTGACATTACCTTTGTAAATGAAGATCAAGCCTTGTAAAGTGTACAAATATATGAAAGATGTGTTTGTTAATCAACCATAAGTATTTGAAATTTATGGTCTACAAATCCATACTCACCAATTGATTCTTCTGTTACATGACTTATCAATAACCATCCTGGATCCATCTTAAGATCAGATCTATCATGCACCAAGAAGGATCATATCACTTGAGGTGAAAACCTTTCCCCTTAATGTTATTATTATTGACATACATTAATATTTTTTTATGTGAAAAGTCGGCATGAAATCAACATCATGGTCACTCATGACACTTATACCCGATATTCATATTGTAATGTAGAATGTTCCTCTTGGCGCAATAAAACATTAAACATTATAATGTCATGAATAAATGACTACAAACCTAACTAATGTTTCTTGATTGTAGGTGAAACCATCTCTACCTTCATACTGGATATAGGTGACTATATAAGCTTTCAAAACATAATCAAAGTAATATTTCTACATGTCAGTGCTTCATGTTGCTTCTGAAGCATATACAAGTCTGCATAGGGTTGTTAAAGTTGTCCTACAAGCACATAGACACATAATATTGTTAGTCTTCATCATTTCTTATTGGTGGAACTGGATTTATTTTGCCAAAAGTATGTTGGAATTAATAGTGAGAGGAAGATAGTGTATAAAGGATTAGTAATGTTGGGTTGTTATAATTCCCAGGACAAGGGGATTTTGTATCCACTGTTACACAGGGATTTTGGAATTTCATTTTTGGCCATTGATATTTAATCACTCCAATTTTGGAGTGATAAGCAGTGATTGTCTAACCTGCCATTTGTCAGAAAGCCATACTATGATGGGAAACCCCACCATTTCTTTGCGTAGAATCACTAAGGCATCAAAAAAAGATTCTAATGCAAGACACTATTTGCTTGACAAAGATGTATCAAAGACTACAAACCAGACTCAAGGGGATTAGTTTTCTACTCTTACAAAAAGGAGTTTTGGCATTTCATTCTTCTTCCGTTAAAATTAGACTTATTGTTATCTCTTGTGCTCTTTCACATTTGTATAGTTTCAGTTTGAGATATACTCGTTTCCTAGCCTCACTCGAAATGAACATTTAGCATATTTCATAAGTCCTACTCGATCAATAGAATATTTTGCAGAGGTTAGTATGGCCTCAACTAGAAGAATTTTGGTTATTACATGCATTTTTGGACCTTTAATAGTAATGAGGCTTATGTTATCATAATTTATACATGATTGAATGGAGAGTTCAAGCTTCAAGCATTCATTCTCCAAAGTAAATCAGGAATAACCACATCTATATAGTAAACTACCTAGTGATACATTAGTATGGGAGCATTGAGGCATCACAAAGATATTCAAGTGCAAGACAATTTTTTCTTGTCAAGGATGTTTTAAAGGCTGCTCCCTACCCTAATCCCCAAGGGGGGTTGGTATCTACTCACAAAAATGTCATTTCCTCAATTTTCCATTAAGACTCAGATCTCTAAGGTTGTTCTCGTGGTAGAGGGACCTTTGGCATTTGCCTAGACTCAATGGAAAGGTATTTTAATAGGCGCTGGGGCTCATGATGTTACAAGTAGAAAGAAAGAGGTGAGGCATGTGGTGAGTATATACCTCGAGAAAAAATAAAAAAAATTATGCGAAAAAAAGTTTCCATAAAAGTTAAATCTTGAGACTCTAAGGGTGTTTCGTTCCATCCTGATATGACATTCTCATGATCACGTGAAACTCATGCAGGAAAGCGAGAGGAGGGAGAAAAGAAAGTTTTCATTTAGAGGTCGAAATCCCCATGGTCATATGCTCATGTACCTGGATTTGGTATTGCAAATGGAGTTAATGGTGGGGCTTAATGAAAACTAAATGGTTGAAATTCCTGCTCCTGTTCAGGGGAAGGTAGCGTTGATTAAGGAAGAGTTGGATATGATGCAGTTTAATGGTACCTATTTCTCCTAACAATTAGGATATCAGGGATTGGATCCCCTTGTTCCAGCGAGTAGGTTGGCAAGGAGTTTTTTTAATAGTGAGTAGGCTAGGAAGGCTACTGGCTAATTGTTGCAGTTCTGCTCTCCTATTGAGGTATCAAGTTGTTATGGGTTTCACCTTGTTGAACAACTAGGCTAGTTGTGGTCCCTGCTGAGCCATACTGCCCTCAGCCCTGTTGTAGTGTGTAGGTTAGGAGTGTTTTGCAATGTTCCACCAAGTTTCCAAGATGTTAGAGCATAGCAGGGGGAAACACACATGGGGGATGTGTGGAGACACTCCCAAAATTTTAAGGAAATTCATGGGGGATAGGGGGACATCGAGATCTATAACATAGGGGTCTTGTCTCTAAAATTACCGAACCCCCAAAAAAAAAATACCAACATAACAATTCATCCCATGTAAATTCATCATTATGCAATGGATTAAAATAATAATAATAAAAAAAATACCAACATAACAATTCATCCCATGTAAATTCATCATTATGCAATGGATTAAAAAAAAAAAAAATCCCAACATAACAGTTCATCCCATGTAAATTCATCATTATGTTATCAATGATGTTTTTTTTGACGTTTAATGCTATAATATATTTTGAATAATTTGGTAACATGGATGTCTATTGTATTTTCAACTACACCATCAGTGGTAATATCGAGCAGTGTCAAAAAGCTAATGTGTTGAACTCTATAGATTAACATTTTTGATAATGACAACTCACTATAACGCATTGGTGTCTAGCACCTGAGGGGTAGCTTGCAATATATTGGTGTCTTAGTGTACTTGACAGCTTCTACAATCCATCAACGGGTTACAAGGGCACAAACTTGTAACTGTACTGTACAGATTCAAATCTCTTTAAGGTTTAGTACATCTCTTCTGGACCCATCACAGAAGATCAATACATCATCAAAAAAAGATATATTGAGTCAAGCGAAATGAACTGCCTATATTTATACCTCCCAAAGATCCTGTTCTTTTGGCCTCTGAAATTAATCTTCTCAATCCTTCTGGAATCTGTAGTAATCAAGAACAAAAGGGGTGACATTGGGCACCCTTTCCTTAAGCCTTTGAATGGATAGAAAAACTATGATGTCAAGCCATTAATTAGTGAAATATGGAATGTAATAATATCATATATAATGTTCTCTATATTTCTATCTCTTAATAGTGGAAAAAGGGAAATGGGAATAATCTCAATGGAAAAGTACTACTATCTACACCATATTGATCAGTACCAAGTTGTGGTAAATGGTTGAATATGAAATATGAAGAAAGGATCACGACATGATGGATATGTCTCAATGGTGTTAATTAGTGCCATATCTAAGCATCACCAATAAGAGATCGACATGCAATGGGATTCAAATTAATATGAATCACCAAGCAAGTGATCTATAGGTCATAAGTCATAGTGGATTCATAAATTCCACTCATTTCTTCATCAATGGATAAATCCACTATTACTTGTACATGATATCAAACACCTCCTTGATTTCACCAAGATATTATCGAGAATATATACCATTAGAAACATTTCCACACTAAGAACACATATTCTATTAGTGTACATTACATGTGTTAAGCTCATAGAGAAAGAGAAAGCACTAATACTGAACTAAACTCAAGCTATTACTTCTACTTATTAGGGAAAGACCTTAAAACCACAGACTAAGGCAAGCCAATTATTCCAATTTGTCCAATTTGTCCCAATTATTCCAATCCACCTTGTCTCCAAAGATGAAGTTATCTGACTTGAAGATGTATACATGGTTACTAGATCAAACACTGCCCATGGTCTTGGAATATATGCCTTTTTTAATTTTTTGGACTTGGGGAATTTTTTAAGGTGGTCATTGTTTTTGAAGGTTAAGGGGGCCTTTGCACTTCATGTTCCCAACCCATAGACTCGTCCTTGCAAGAGACTAATACCAAGCTACATAATGGAAAAACTATATCGTGGGATATTATTACTTAGTTTAATGAGCAAGTCACATCTTTATAGAAGTATAACAATGAAATACCCAATGAAATAACTTCATTGTAGGACACTAAATCCAATCTTCCTAATGCCATTGATTCATTACATGATAGTAAGGAAATACTTCAAAATGAAGTTAGTTCTTTGTATAACAATACTTCTAGTCTTCTTGAGAAGAATATTTTGTACAAGAAACTAATATCCAAGTTCAAGATGAGATCAATTGAATATAGAACTATATTCCCAACTTTGTCTAGGGATTAACAATTGTATATAGCCTTCTGAGAATACATGTTGTTGTAGAAGTTTTTGAGGAACTAATATGTCACCATATCTAGCCACAAAATGAAGAGGATATAAGACTTGGAGATCACTTGAATTTGTATTATGTCCTGCCTTTAGTGCATCCCAAAGAATTTTATGGACATAAGAAACAATGCCACTTTATTTTGTTATGATTACTTCATTCTATTCTGCCATATTTACCAGCCCAAGATCAACCCTTGCAACTAGTATCTCCTTGAACAATCTTGAAACCATAAGTAAGGATTGAGAGGGATCATCCCCTTCCCCCGTTTTATCCATCTTAACTCAATGAAGCATTCAAGGTTTTTCTTAATGGTTAGGAGTGGCTATCCCCTTAAGGATTTTCTTGGCTAGGGTTTAGTTCTAGGGGTTAGAAGTGGCTATCCCCTTAGGGTTTAAAACATAGTTGTCTTGATACTGTGCTAGTAGCTCTTGAAGGGATAGGATGACACCTAATGTTTATGAGGCGATAAACTCTAGGGTTTTCTCTCCTAGGAGGTTGACCTAGGCTTATGAGGTGATAATCCTATGATAGACTTTCAAGTCTTATTTTTCCCCCGGTCTCCATTGAAGAGCTACATTAATTCCATATGCCCAATGAAAATACACTGATCTCGAGACCTCCAAGTACTTTCTTCAATAGTCTAAAGATACCCAAACGCATTTTTCTCGGACTTCACTCTCCACATTGATATTCCTTTCCCTAAGTCCTCACAATCTTAATTGAGGGAAACCCCCTTCAATCGGAGGAAAGCTAGCTTGAAGTTAAAGAGGGTTGGTGAGGTGACAGGGGCCTTCCCTCTAAGTTACGCATGATTTCACTTGAGATTTCAGACTTTAGCTCAATAATTGCGAGTTCGTGTGATAACACACCCGAGACATATCCTAGTGATCCTAAACCTCATTAGACAAGACCCCCTTTACCATTGGAAGTTAGTCCTCCTCCTCAACCAACCTTGCCCAAGACCGATGATATAGATTTAAATATTGATATGGCTAGTATCTTAGCAAAGGTTAATGTACCTGTCCCTCTCAGTATTGATATTTTATTTTTTTTAAATACCTACAAAACAGTCGCTATTGCGACATCTCAGAGTGTCGCTCCCATAGAAACCACGTTGGAGCTGATACCTCTTAACGTCGCTCTTTCCAACTCCAAGACCGATGATATAGATTTAAATATTGATATGGCTAGTATCTTAGAAAAGGTTAATGTACTTGTCCCTCTCAATATTGATATTGTATTTTTTTTTAAATACCTACAACACAGTTGCTATTGCGACATCTTGGAGTTTTTCTCCCATAGCAATCATGTCGGAGCTGATACCTCTTAATGTTGCTCTTTCCACCTCTAATACGTCTCTCTTTACACCTCCAAGACCTCGCTCTTGCCAACTCCAAGACGCCGGTCTTGCCACCTCCAAGAGTGTCACTCCAATAGAAACCGCGTTGCAGCTGATACCTCTTAACGTCGCTCTTTCCACCTTCAAGACGTCTCTCTTGCCACCTCCAATATGTCGCTCTTTCCACCTCCAATCCATCTCTCTTGCCACCTCCAAGACGTCTCTATTTCCACCTCTAATCCATCTCTCTTGCCACCTCCAAGACGTCACTCTTCCACCTCCAAGATGTCGCTCTTGCCATGTCTAAGATGTCAGTCTTGCCACCTCCAAGACATCAGTCTTATGACGACTATATGGGGTTTGGACAATGAAATCTGAGATGACACGTGTCTGCATGAAACGTCGCAATAAAGATGAGATCTATGTCATCAGAAAAGAGATGTCATGTGAAACAACGTTTGAGGGGGTATGTTGTTTGTCATTCTCCCGACAATATAAAGTGGAAATTGCGTCGAACACGCCATCAAAATTGACCCAAATGTACTAGTGCATGGCATTGTTCCAAAATTCATCCTTGCTGGCCTCTTCAAAATAGGTTGGTTCAATCGTAGATGTGAGTGCTAGGTGTGTTTGTTCTGGTGAACTAATTCTTCTTCTAGTATCAACTCCCGCGTCTTTGTTTCTGATAATTTGATCTGAAGGATGATTCTTTTGTACTCATCTGCTAGGTGCTTTTGGAGTTACTTGTTGAACTTACTCTTTTGTTTCTATCAGATCCTCTTCGTCTTCCCATTCTTTTTCATCATTTGTTTCTTCTTCGTAAAGTTATTCCATTGATTCATTTTCTTCTTCCTTTAATTCTTGTCTACCTGTTTCATCAATTGTTACGTTAATGCTTTCCACCACTTTGTCCAATCTCAGGTTGTAACACTTGTATGCTAGTACTTTCTTGTACTTGAGTAACCAACAAATACCCCTTTGTCCACACGAGAGTCAAACTTTCCCATTCTTCCATCTTCTCTTTTGATGTAGCATTTGCTTCCAAAAACTCTGAAGTGCTTTACATTTGTTGGTCTTTATTTCCATAGCTCGTAAGGAGTTTTGTCAGTGTTGTTTCTGAGCATTACTCTGTTTTGAATGTGAACTGTTGTATGCACTACCTGTGTCCAAAATATATCTATCAATTTGGAATCCATTAGCATTGTTTGATCCATTTCCTGTATTTTCTTGTTCTTTCTTTCAACAACTCCATTCTATTGAGGTGTCCTAGCAACGAAGAATTGCCTTTTTATTCCATGACTGCTGCCATAGTCCATAAATTCCTTAGAAGTGAACTCTCCTCCATTATCAGATCTCAAGCATTTGATTTTTGAATCCATTTCATTTTCAACCATTTCCTTGTAGATCTTAAAGTTTTCAAAAGCTTCTGACTTATTTTTGAGAAAGCAAACTGCAGTCATTTTTGTATAATCATCAGCTAATAAGATAAAGTATTTCTCACCTTTTAATCCCTTTGTTGTAGTTGGTCCAACTAGATCAGTATGCACAATTTACAGTGGTCTTGTCGTTGAATATTCCTTTGATTTGAACCTGGTCTTTGTTTGCTTTCCTTGTTGACAATGCTTCCATAAAGTGTTGGTTGGTTTCATGATCTGGGGCATTTCTCTAACTGCTTCTCTTTTGCTGAATTTGACAAGGTTACCAAAATGTATGTGACCCATTATTATGTGCCATAGCCAACTTTCATCTTCCTTTCCTATAAAACACTTTTCATTTCCAATTTCGCTTAACACATATATGTTGCTTGAAGTTCTCGGCGTTGTAGAAATCAATTTTCCTGAACCTTCTTTTCTTATCTCGCACTTTTGTGAATCGAAAGTAACTTTATGACCTTGGTCACACATTTGACTCACACTTACAAGATTATGTTTCATATCTTCTACTAGTAGAACATTTTCTGACTTTGTATTCTTGTTCCCAATTCTGACTGTGCCTTTTCCAATGATTTTGGCTGAATCGTCATTTTCGAAGGAGACTGATCCATCTCTTTCCTTTCATAATGTAATAAACCTGTCTCTATCACCTGTCATGTGTTTTGAACACCCACTGTCAATATACCAACCACATTTCTTCTTCTTAGCTTGTAGAGAGAGTGTGCATTCTTCATTGCTATATTGATCATGCTTTCTTATCCATGTCCTTTTATGAGGTTCCTGTCTGTGACTGTGGTTATTCTATTGCGGTTCTCTAGGAGGGACTTTCATTCTGCAATCTTTGGTCATGTGTCCAAAATTGTTACATTTGTAACATTCCACTTCATTGCTCAAAGATTCAAACCTGTTGTAACTTCTTCTTTGTGTTTCACTATGCCTTCTTGGATAACCCCTTTGTGTATGAATTTCAAAGTTGTTTTTTTTCTTGTTGTTAGCTCTGCAATTCACAACTTTATGTCCAAAATTATTACATGCATAACATAAACCAAAAAATATAGTTTGATACCTGGGCGTTGAATATCTTCTGAAAGAAGGTACTCTTATGAATTCTTCTTCTTCTTGAGGCCTATCTATTGGTTGTTGATTCTTAAATCTAAATCTTATCGGTGGAGGAGTGTCCCTGTAATATTCCTTGTAGATCTTCCTATCCCCCTTGATTGTTTCTGCAAATCTTTTTGGATATGTTTCTTGCTCTATTATTTTGGAGCTTGATCCTTTTTTTGTTTGATTGTATCCAAGTTCGGACTTGTCATGATGATATTTTTGACTGTTCATAATGTCATCCAAAACTTTTGAGTTGTTCTGAATATTTTTCTTTTGAAGATCATTTCTTAATGTGACAATCTTTGCTTCCAAATTTCTATTGATCTTGTCTTTTTCTTCTAGTTTTTCTTTGAGTGCTTCTTCAATTCTTTTATCTTCTTCTATTTGAACCTTCAAATTTGTGATCATTTGTTCTAGTTCTTGAGTGTCTTCTTTCTTGTCTAGTTCTTCTTGTATTTTCTTGTTTTTCTTCTTTTCTCATCTGATAACTTCTATGGCACACATTAATTCCTCTTGGTAGTCAACTTCTGCCTCTTCGATTTCTTCTTCGACTTCTTCATATTCCTCTTCGACTTCTTCATATTCTTCTTCGAAGTATTCTTTATCAGAGTCTTCTACTGCCATGAATAGAACTCTTTCTGTCTCACTGTCACTGACTTCATCTTCATCAAATGATGAGATGTCTTCTTTGGTGCATAAGATTTTCTTGAAAACTTTATTTGTCATTCTTTTGCCTTTATATGTTTGTTTGCCTTTTGAGTAACCTTCATCATTTCTCTTTTTCTTATAATGACATTTGTTAGAAAAATGACCAATACCATCACAATTAAAACAAATTAAAGTAAGTTTACCTCTACACCTACCGTTGGTTCCCTTGTTCAGTCTTTTGACAAAGTTGGCCACTTCTTCATCATCTTCCAATACGTCACTACTGCTGCTATGTTCTTCTTTTTTCCTTCCCTTTTTCTTTGAATTTTTGGATGCTTTGAAGGCTGCTTCTTTTATATTTGGATTTTCCTGTTCAATTCTCATTTCATATGCTGTGAATATTCCATGTAATTCGTTCATGCTTATTGAGTTTAGATCTAATCTTTCTTCTAGTGTTGATATCTTAGGGTCAAATCTCATAGGAAGAGATCTTAGTACTTTTTGAACAATTACAGATTCTTTGATTTCTTCTTCCAATCCTATGATTGCATTTACTGTTTCATCAACTTGTAAAAATTAAGTTGCAATATTCTCATCTTCCTTCATCTTAAGTTGTTTGAATTGACCTCTATAAGTTTGAAGCTTTGTTTCTTTGACTTTTGAATCTCCTTCATAAATATTTGGAAGTTTGTCCCAAATATCTTTAGCGAATTTACAATGTGCAACTTTGGTGAATACCGTTTCACTAAGACCATTCAGAAGTGCATTTTTGGCTTTGGAATTATTTTGACCAAGTTTCACTGCTTTATCATTTGTTGGTGGAACTGCTGGTATTGTGTATCCATCTACAATTGATTTCCAAATTTCAAATCCCTGTGCATGTATATATGTTTTCATCCTTATGCTCCAAAATGCATACTTCTGTCCATTGAACTGTGGTATTTCATTTTTATACAACTTGTTGCTCTCCATGATCTACCTTTTAGTGGTTAAACTGATTTCTAAAGGAACCTTATTTGGTACC
>ML783854.1:765347-778595 GCA_009831015.1 Picea engelmannii | reverse complement strand
TGATTTTGTAGAATTACATTTTTGAATAGAGATAGCAGTACCAGTTTCTGAGTAAGATGGTTTTTCTTCTATTTATGATTTCGTAGGAAATGCTCAGTTTTGAGTTAGTCATCAGAATTCAAATTCTTAGAATAGGTGTGTGCTTTATTTTTAGGATAGAATTCAAATAAAAGACTAGACGCTTGCCTGCACATACTGTGTATCAGCTCGAAGTATACTAGCCCTGGTTTGACAATTTAGTGATTCAGGACACTTAAAAGCTACAATTTAGCAACCTGACAATAATCCAAGTGTTATATCAATGTAGTATTATCATCCAATATCCGCAGAGTAAAAAAACAATGAACAAATGAACAATCATACACATACACAATACACTAGTGTTTTACGTGGAAACCCAAAGCGGGAGAAAACCACAGAATGCTTTTTCTTATATGTCTTGAAGAATTACATTCATTGGAAGCACCAACACTCCTTTTTTTTTCCAGCTGCAACTGGAAGGAGGCTCCAACCCCCTTATTTCTTAGGCTACAACCTGAGGGAAGCTCCAATTCCCCTATTCTCTGGCTACAACCAGAAGGAGGCTGCAACCCCCTATGTTCTCCGACTACAACCACCTATCCTTGCCCCGTCCAACTGCCCTGAAGTAGAAGTAGAATGATGTAACCAATGTCACACTATATCTGTGAGATATACCACTGTAAACCTATACCAATAAACCTGAACCATGCATCAACCATGCATCAACCTGTACCTCAACCTGTAATCAACCTGTACCATAAACAAGTGCATCAACCATGCACCAACTTGTACCAAACAACCTGTAATCAAACTGTACCATAAACAAGTGCATCCAACCATGTACCAAGTATGTACCAATCATGTGTCAACTACTCATCAATATGTACCAACATCATCAACTACACACCTCATGTATGTGCCAACTCATCAACTACTTGTCTCAAGTATGTACCCAACATGCACCTTAACCAAAAGCCCTCATCAATTTCATCATACAAATATGATTTGTAACTCTGTAATAGACTTGGTGTATATGATCACATATCTACAAACCTTTCTTAACTTTCACAACAAGAGACCAGCATTTTCATCAAACTTTTCTTTAGTCTCACATGACTAGTTTGGGATTAGTCAACAACCCTAACTTGAAATAATCATAACTATGTACCTGTAATGAATAAAGATATGAAAAAATTACACAACGTTCTTAAGTTTGTTTTATGCAATTCCTCTAGGTGTCACTACATGCAACCTCTCAGAAAATGAGTTATAGAAAAAATGGAATACCTTACTGAATTCTGTTTTATTCTAGAGAGCGACCTTATAGAGTGTTCCCCACACAGAATTATTGTTGAATGGATATGAAAATGTTACACATAATAATACATATTGTACTATAACCAAAACATTTGGTCTTACTAAATTTGGATATGTTATGAATAATTTATGACGTTTTTACCCGAAACACCTGTTTTAGACTAGTTTCAGGACTAGCCACAAACCCTATTTCCCATGGAGTGTAACTCCAAAAATACAATGAACCACAAGATGGATTTTTTACCACAGATATTTGGATATGTTCCCTTAATGGCCTATCAATTTCATGGTCTGAATCATTCTATAAAAAAAAATTATTGCGAAAATGGTGAGATGACCTGTAAATAACATACCTTAGAAAGCATCATCAAAAGAATTTATCCTCCCTTGAATTTCAGCCTTCTTTTCTTCACCTTCTCTTTGGTTACCTCAGTCATCTATATATATTCAATATTCTCAAGTGTGATATAAAATTAGAGAGTCTTTCCTCTTATTTATACTCCCAAGTAGCTTCCTTAGAAGCATCTTCTAGGTTACTTTGCCCACTTTCCTTATTTTAGGGTTAACCCACTTCTAATTTCTCCATTAAATTTATTATTTAAATAATTTATTTTGTATTAAATTTGAATTATAATACACTCATCACTTCACATTATTATTTTGTATTGACAATCTGATAAAAGTCAGCAAGAAGCAGGCTATAAGGGATCTGCTCTTAATTGTAAAACCCTTAGATCACATTAGCAAACATCTCCAACATGGAAAGTAGACCAGAGTCACCTTCAAAACAAAGGAGAATTCAACCTCAAATCCTTTGCAACTCATTCATACTAGTCTCAGTGGACCAACCATAACCAAAAGCTTGTAAGGTGAGCACTACTTTATGCTACTTATAGATGATTACACTAGAATGGCATGTGTTGCCTTTCTAAAGAATAATTCAAAATAAATTGATAAATTTAAGGTGTTTAAAGAACTAGTAGAAAATGAAACCGACCTTAAAAACAAGTGCTTACGATAAGATAATGGAGGTGATTTTACCTCAAATGAATTTTAAAAATTATGTGAGATGCATGGAATCAGAAGACAATTCTTAGCAGCCAAAACACCACAGTAGAATGGTGTGGCAGAAAGAAAAAAATATGCTCGTGCAAGAAATAGCAAGAACTATGTTAATGACTCCAAACTATCAGATATGTTTTGGAAAGAAGCAATACATATTGTTGTTCATATTCTAAAAGGATGTTTTCTTAGAAAAAACCAAGATAAAATACCATATGAATCATGGAAAGGCAGACCCGCAATAATTAACTATCTCAAAGTATTTGGGAGTAAATGTTACATAAAGAGAAGTGGAGAGAATTTGGGTAAATTTGATTCCAGAACAGATGAAGGAATATTTTTAGGTTACTCATTTGACAGTAAAGACTATAGATGCTACAATATAAGGTTGGACAATATAGAAATGAGTACAAATGTGAAAGTATATGATGAAAAGTCATATTTTACAAACCGGATTTCAAAAGAAGCAAAATGCATATAAGAATATGATTTTTTGCAAGAAGGACGACATGAAGAGGAACAACAAAAACAAGAAGAATAAGAGGAAGAAAAAAATGAAGAACATCAAGAAGAAGAAGAACAAGAAAACAAGGATCATAAAACATAAGAGGAATATGGAACAAAAGCACATGACACAAAAACTCCTTCGACGTATGTACAAAAGAATCATCATGAAAGCCAAATTCTTGGAGATAGGAGTGTAGGACCCCAAACAAGGAGAATAATAAATAATCAAGTAAACTTTTCCTTACTATATACAATAGAGCCTCATAACTTTGAAGAATCCAACCAAGATAAACATTGGATCAATTCCATGAATGATGAATTAGACCAAATCGAAAAGAACGAAACCCAAGATCTTGTTCCTATTGAAATATTGTAACTTTGAAGAATATTCTACCTAAGAGGGAGTGTTGAATAATATTATTATATTATATTTATTAATTAGGCCCTATTGTGCCTTTGTAAAAGTCGTGCCTTTTGTGCCTTGACAATTAAATGTAAATTGAAAGGATAAAGTGACAAGTCGGCCCATACCTAATTAAGGGAGGCCAGACTACTATTTATAAAAGAGGATAGCACCTCATTTTCACACTCACTCATGTGCTCTGCAACAAGAAGAAAAAGTGTGAAAGTCTTGGAGGAGTAGATGCTACAATTGGGGGTGACATCAAGGAGGGTTTTGGTCTATCTCTTGGTATCTCTTCGTTAAGTGGTGCACTACTCTTCCTAGTGAAAGGGTAGAGGAGGATCTTATGTTTGGTTTTTGGTCTATCTATATTGAGGAAGTTTTTGCTGGGTTTTCTTCCCCGTGAGGGTTTCCTAGGATAATCCGTGTGTCTCTATTGTTTCTGTGATTTCCTCTCTTTCAGTGATCTTATTTATGTAGCTAATGTGCTAAATGATTATAATAATAAAGAAGAACCGTAACCGCGAGATGTATAAGTAAAAATTCAGCATGGCATCAGAGCAGGCTTGAAAGAGACCAACTCACAATTTATAAGAAGTGGCTAGCTTCAACACACCCTCTCCAAGATTCATTTTTAGTATTGCAGCTGCTGCAAAATCAGGGTTTTTGCATAAACCCTAAGTGTGAATTTTTTCTTGTTTGAGGAGGACGTTGGAGAAAGTAAACACACATAGGAACTCTCCCTGGGAGGGTACATCTATTCCATGGATCAGAATTCTAAAATTAGAAGTTTGAGAAATTAGGGTTTCCTCATAAAACCATAAGTTGCAGTTGCAGTACTAGTTGTAGTTGCAGTTGCAATACCATTTGTAGTTGCAGTTACAATATTATTTGTAGTATCGGTTGCAGTTGTAGTGACAGTTCCTTCATGCCATTTTCACCACTAGTTGTAGTTCTAACACCAGTTGCAGTGAGTTTTTTTGAAGTGTTGGGACTGATTTTTATTGTCCTAGTGCGCCTTACCCTAGCAAATCTCCAACTACCTTTAAATTACAAGTTGCAACACCTTTGAAGTTTTAAAGGTTTGTTATTTATTTCCACTGTTGTCGGATGGTGCCACTACCTGTCGATATTGTCAGAGGTATGTACTTACATATGTTCAAACTATATCATTATTCTAAAGGGTATTTGCAGGAGAAATTATCTTTTTTCTAAACAACAATCGTAGATCCAGAAGGATCTCAGATCCAACACATTTAGAGGAACATTGCACCCTGAGTTTGATAAATTTAATATGCCTCTATTTGTTATGATCTTATGACCATCTAGATTGTATTTTGATCTATTGAATTTATGACTATTAGACTAACCATTGGTCAAAATTAAAGTCAAAAGTATTAGATTGATTAAGGTTGATATTATAGAGGTTATTCTCTAACTCAGATTTCTATCAAGAAAGCATATTATCTTAGTACATAGGAAATGTTGAAGAGAATATTTGTCATCTTGAGTGAAGGAGAATTGGAAGAAAAGAAACAACACTCATTCTTGAGGACAAGACTACATGTTCCAGGTTTGATTAATTAAGTTGATAAGATTAAAATTTGCACATGCCAAATTTGATAACTGCCTCATTACAAGTAAACACTATAGTTGTAATAGAAATTTTTGAAAAGTTTTATACTTGGTAGCATGTGGGTATTATTGAGATAAATGCTTATTGTAATCATTTACCATATATAACTAACATCTCCTCTAGGATAAACTTATTGTTTTGTTTCCAGGTTACCATGGAGGAATGATTGATCACAACACTAGAAGAGTGTTTCTCTCATTTCTTATTATTGTATTTCTTACTTTTTACCTTTGTTTCAGGAACATCACAAGTGATATCTGTGAAGGATATATTGTGACGATCGTTCTCACTATTGATTTTATTATTATTATAAAGAGTATTATTATTGTCCATTGTTTTTCCCTCATTTCTCTTGTTATGCGCAGGTCACAGGTGATAACCCCGGGGGAGCTATAGTGACAGATGCAGGAAGCAACATACTAGATGAGACATGGATCAGACTATCCAAGTTGAATACATGGCCTTATACATACATGTATCGAAGAAGAATAAGAATAAGATACTTTTTCTAGATACAAAACATCTCATATGAAGATAGAACATGAGAAGCAGAAGGATTCAAATATAATAGAACAAATCCCTCTAGTGTAGTTGATCACTCTTCAGATCATCAGGAAGAGTTAGTAGAGACAGAAGGGCCTACCCATAATCAATGTAGTAACCAGGAAGAGACCAACATGGTCCCATGACACTTTGTAGTATGCAAAGATATATAGCATTGATGTGTCATATCAGAGTGAGAATATGGCTTTGAAGATTCTATAGACTCAGAGGGAGTCAAGCTTCAAAGGGAGCATGGACAATCAGAGTGAGCTTGATCTCAGAGAGGAACAAATGAGAAAAAGAGACATCTTCTAGAATGGAAAAACATATGCCATGATTTTAGAAGACTATATCATAGCTTTAGAGACTTCTAGGAGATGTGAAATCTCTTGGGAAGATTCCTTTGTTTCAGTGACAGAGGAGGAAGTCAGTCAGAAGGAATGGGATATGGATTTTTCCTTCAGACTATAAGGGAAGTTAGTGGTGACTTCCAACATTGATCTAACAGATCAAGCATGTTGCAGATAAAAATATAAATATGTACAAAGCCTAATTTGTGTCCATAGGATTCCCCCAGCAAGAGGGAGAAGACTATGACGAGACACTTTCTCCAATAATAAAAAAAAGTATATATAGAACAACCATGATCCATTAAAAGAAGTCGATGCAGTATGAGATTCATAGGGAGCAACTGAATATGTCATCATGATGGAGTAGAGGAGATACTCTTAGAGTTTAGTAGCTACAGTGAGAATGGAGAAATCATTCTCAGTTTCAGAAAAAAGCAGATACAGGTGCAGAGTCCCAGTTCTAGAAGGAACAATTTGTAGATAGAATAGGGGACATACTCTCAGGAAGTGAGACATAAAGTGATTTACAGAAAGCACATAGAACCAACACATGATTATGTAGATTGATTTGAAGCTGATCAAGTGTACCAGGTTGGTACAATGTGATGTGAAAAATTGATTTCAAAGTATAGGACATGAAGACTCATGTATGAAAGTTGAAGAAAGATCCAAGAGATTGGTATGGAAGGATTGATAGTTTTCTTATGAGCTTGGGATTGAGGTGCTTCGCAAAAAAAAAACACTTCAAGATGTTGTTTCAATTTAGGGTCAACCATGACTTCATGGAAAAGAAAGAAAAAATCTAGAGTATTTCTCTCAATACAGAAGAATCACATTACATTACAACATACTCCACCAATTGTGAAGCCATATGGCTTCGGAAGTTGTTGACAGGTCTATTTTGACCTAGATATGGATGCTACCATGATCTTTTGTGATAACCAAAGTTGCATAAAGATGATAGAGAACCAAATGTTCCATAATAAGACGAAGCACATTGAGATCCAATACCACTACATTTGTGATATGGTATAGAAGGGATTTGTGAAGCTCCAGTATGTTGGCACAAATGACTAGGTAGTAGATGTGTTGACTAAGCCTCTGTCTCGTGTGAAGTTTGAGTACTTTCGAGAAAAGTTTGGTGTAGTCTGAAATGAATTCTTTCGAAATGGGGAGTGACGTTTATGGCACTGTGTTATCCTGACCACCTACAGGGCAGCTCATTAGGATTTATATCCCAGGGGATTGATCATCCCTGGACAGATCACGTAAGGTCCATATGAACGGTCTGTCGAAGTGCCTATGTATGTATATACTTGTTGTGGTCAGTAGTGTGGCAGCTCATTAGGATTTATATCCTAGGGGATTTTATTATCCCTAGACAGATCCCGTAAGGTATAGATGGACGGTATGATAGATTGCCCACTGTTGTTGTTGTTCTTGTTGTTGTTGATGCTCCTGTCTCATTATGTTTCCATTGATGTTGTTGTTCCAACTTCATGCTATTGATGTTGTTGTTCCAACTTTGTGTTGTTGATATTGATGTTCCAGCTTCATTTTGTTGTTGATGATGATGTTACTTCAACTTTGCGTTGCAGATGATGACGATGCTCATTATTACTAATGTTGATGATGAGAAACAATTTCGATGATTTATAGATATGACAGACAATGTTCCAGATGTTGATGATGACGTCTGCTCCTCTTGATGGAATATTGAGTCCAGTCAGTTTTTATTGATGTTGTTAGTAGAATACCCTTCTTGTTAAGGGGGAGTGTTGAAATACTGTAACTTCGAAGAATATTCTACCTAAGAGGAAGTGTTGACTAATATTATTATATTTTATTTATTAATTAGGCCCTATTGTGCCATTGTAAAAGTCAACCCTTTTGTTCCTTGACAATTAAATGTAAATTAAAAGGGTAAAGTGACAGGTCGACCTAGACCTAATTAAGGGAGGTCGTGCTACTATTTATAAAGGAGACTAGCACCTCATTTTTGCACTCACTCGTGCTCTGGAACAAGAGGAAAAAATGTGCAAGTCTTGGAGGAGTAATTGCTGCAACTGGGGGTGACATCAAGGAGGTTTTTTGTCTATCTCTTGGTTAAGTGGTGCGCTACTCTTCCCAGTGAAGGAGTAGAGGAGGATCTTTTGTTCATTTTTTGCTCTATCTATATTGAGGAAGTTTTCGTTGGGTTTTCTTCCCCATGAGGGTTTCCCAGGATAATCTGTGTGTCTCTAATGTTTATGTGATTGCCTCTCTTTTCAACGATCTTATTTATGTAGCTAATGTGCTAAATGATTATAATAATAAAGAAGAACCCTAACTGCTAGTTGTATAAGTAAAACTTCAACAATTCCTAGACCCAAGGATAAAAATGTGATAGGGACTAAATGGGTTTTCAGGAATAAACACAATGAAAATGGAAAAGTAGTAAGAAACAAAGAAATATTGGTATGCAAGGGATATGCTCAAATGGAAGGAGTTTATTTTGAAGAAATGTTTGCTCATGTAGCAAGATTGGAAGCAATCATGATGTTTTTGGCATTTGCTTGCTACAAGAATTTTAAAATTTATCAAATGGTTAAATCAACATTCCTAAATGGAAATTTAGAGGAAGAAGTATACATTGAAAAAATTGAAGGATTTCAGTTATCAGAAGGTGTAGATTATGTGTGTAAACTCAAGAAATATCTCTATGGCCTGAGGAAATCCCCTAGAGATTGGTACTCTACACTGGACAAACAATTACAACAACAAGGATTTAAAAGAGGAGTTGTAGACAACAACATCTACATCAAAAATGAGGACAAAGAAATGATAATAATTGTTGTCCATGTGGATGATACAACATTTGGAAGTAATATTGACAAGCTAAACAAATTGTTTTTTGAAGAGATGCATAGTGAATTCGAAATGTGAATCTAAGAGAGTTATCATTCTTCTTAGGACCATGGATTTGTCAATGAAACAAAGGTATCTTCATATCTCAAATGAAGTACATTAAGGAGGTTCTCAAGAAGTTCAAAATGGAGGTTTATAAACCAGTTAGCACCCCTATGACCATAGGATGCAAGCTCAACAAAGATGGTGAACCCATGGAAGCAAATAAAAAAGTGTATATGTATATGATTGACAACTTGTTGTATGTAACGACTTCAAGGTCATATGTCATGTAATCACTTGGAATCGTTGCAAGGTTTCAATCTGCACCAAAAGAATCTCATGTACATGAAGTCAAGAGAATATTAAAATATCTGAAGGGTCCTTTGGACTATGGACTGTGGTATCCAAAAGTTGAATATTGTTGGACAATTAGTTTCGAAGTTGGTTGTCATTGATGTCAACCCTTGGAGAAGTTTGGAAGCCCCAGAGATGTGGTCGATATTGTTGGTAAGATCGTCATCATTGATGTCAACATAAATGATGGGTGTACTTGGAGAAGTCTCCAAAGTAGTCCCCTTATGGCACAGATTTAAGCATGGCCCTCATGGGAAGACGTTTTGAAAAAGTCTACAAGAAACCCATAGTTGTGGTCATGAGGCCCAAAGTTAACTGAGGAATAAGGACACGAAGGACAATGTAAATGCAAGACATAGCTCACTCATAGATGGATAATAATCGTCGTGACGTTTCCAATGGTAAGTGGTACATCACGTGGTTCCTCATGGTTGAAGAGATATGTCCTCATGAAGTTGGAATCCCCAAGGAATGGTTAAGAATCCCCTAAAAAATTACAAGTCATTAAATAAAGGGTAAAGTGGTTATAAAAAGAAGTCCTAAAGTTAAGGAGAGAAGTGACTTTGAAAAAGTATAAATACACCTCAAGAATTCTCTCATAAGTACATTCACACATAAGTTCATTTGAATACATTCTATGTGAAGAAGTGATCTATTGGTAAATCTGAGACAACAAAGTCTGAGGTAGCGAAGGAGAGCAAAGGTGAAAGTTTCAAGACTGCAGGTGTGCAGGGGTTTATCTAAAGAAACCCTGATTTATCTAACCCCCATGGGTCAGGCTACTAGTGTCTCACAAGGCACCCCCACGGGTTGCCTAGGGATCATCACACGAGGCCCTGCTAGACAATAGGTCTTAATCCTGCAAGGCTAAGATAAATTAGAATGCTAGTACCATGATGTTGAGGCTAAGGTAAAGCTACGGGTCTGTAATCTTATGTATCAAGTCAACTACAAGATCAGAGGTATGTTTATATGCTTGTTTTGAGGATTACATGTTGACAATGTCATGGTGCATGATTGAGGCATGTTTGGTATATTGTTGAGGCATTAGCACATGATTGAGGCACATCTTAGGTGCATGGTGTTGGCACTTGAACGAGGTGCAATTCTGGATGATATTAATGTATGTTTGAAGCACTTCTTGATGATGTTATGACACATGTTTGATGTACATGCATTGGATGTTTTGGTATATTCGTAAGGCATGCTTGGTAATGTTAGTACTTGGTTGAGGTACATCTTGGATATCTTGGTATCTGGTTTGGCATATGTCATGGTGATGTTATCACATGCTTGAGGCACATAATTTATGATATCTTATGGTATATGGTGTATTGCATGATTGAGACATATCATGAGTGATAAGGTATATGTTTGAGGCACATCTCATGGTCTTGGTACATGATTGGTATGACACATGTTTTGGTACATGATTGGTATGGTACATGTTTTGGTACATGATTGATGCATGATATGGTACATGTTTGGCACATGGTTGATGAAAGATTTGGTAAATGGTTGATGCATGGTACATGATCTTGGGATATGCTTGAGGGATATGGAACATTTTTGAGACACATATCTTGTGATGGTATGTTGGTGATATTGGTACATGCTTGGTACACATTTGGCACATGACTAGAGGCATGGTTTGGTGATGTTGGACATCTAGTTGAGATATGTTCTTAATGATATTGTCATATTGTCTATGCGAGTGGATATAGTTTCATTGAGGTTGAGTATCAATGGTGGTGACAGATATAGTGGTAGTTACATGTTGATGTGATAGTGACAATGATTGTGACAAGTTGGATACAGTGATAGGTTGATCAATGGATGGTTGATGAGACAATATGGTGACATGTGGACTGATATTTTAGTGACAACATTAGTGGTAGCGATAGTTTGTTCTACATTTATATTTCAGGGTGACAATATGGTGCAAGGAAAGGGGGTTGTAGCCTCCTTCCAGTTGGGGCAAGAGAATTCAGGGAGTTGGAGTTTCCTTCAGGTTGGAGCCTATAAATCATAGGGTCATAGCCTCCTTCTGGTTGGATCCAAATAACTCAAGGGTTTGGAGCCTCCTTCTAGTTGTAGCTGGTAAATTAGGGAGTTGTAGCTTCCTTCAAGTTGGATCTTATAAATAGGGGGTTGGATCCTCCTTCCGGTTGGTGTTGGGGAATTGGGAATTTGGTGTTCCTATGAATGTATTATTGATATATGTAAAAAATCATTACGTGGTTTCGTTATAACCCTAAATTGCACGTGACATGCATGCCTACCATCATGACATATAACTTGTTATCTTTACCAAGCCATTATTGAACAACTCTTCTAAAAACCATCATTTTGAAGGTGTACGCACCCTACACCATTACTACCCATGTGGAAGAGTGTACATACTTCTGGGGTGTAAAGTCTTCATGGGGTATAAACACGGATGAAAAACACAAGACCTATGAATCAGGAAGATAATCAGGCTCCACAACCAATAGTAACAATAAAAAAAGTAAAATTCATTACTTTGTTTGGTAAAGTAGTTTAGGTTAGTTTCTTTGTTTACCAAGGAAAAAGAAAGTTTTCTTAAGTTCTTTACTTGAATGCTTAGGAAATTAAGTAGCTCGTAGTTGAGCGAAATCTTGTTTTGAGTTTTTATTTTCAAAGATCTGAGAAAAGTAGTTACGAAAAGTTTGGTGAAAGTGTTTCAATTGGCAAATCTTTATTTGTGAAGAAAGAAGTACTTTTGTTTCTAGTATCATCTTATGCTCTTCTCTTTCGTCTCTTAAAGAACATCACTGGTTTCACTTTCGTTCCTTTTGAATTAAGACAACCACTAAAATTAATGCCTAATTAAACATTATTAGACTTTGTGTTTGAAGGGTTCATCAATTTAGTCTAAGCTAGAGCCTTGATTTAGGATTGGAGAGGAAACTCTTGAAGGCTACAAAAACAAACATAAGAGTCTGAGCTAGGGAGTGCTTGAAAGTCCAATAACCGTGAAATTTATTCGGGACCCCCCTCTAACACAGGGGCTAAACACGAGGTCACGTGCGGAAAGGTAGTGGAGATAACCCCTCCAAAGATGGACCAAGTGTAGTGGGGAACACATATAGAGGGCTTATCTTGGGATTCTGTTGATCGCATTTTCCACCGAGCTTTGTGGGTCTCGAATCCATTCAAGTCCTCAGTCATCTTCCAGAACACTTTCTTTCGATACCCTTGATAGGTTTCAGGCTTGATACCCTGCTCATTGCGGTCCACGCGACTGTCGACTGTACCCACCTGGTGACTGTTCGTGCATTGGCAAACTAGTTGCCTTTATCTTAGTGACTTACATAAGTGACTGCGGGGGTATACCATGGTACCTAGGGAAGACATCGGGCCATGCTTTGCAGAGTATACCTGGAGGGTGCTTCCATATTCGAGTTTCACTTGCACCAGTAAGTTTCTCTAGTGTTGGCTATGGTAATTGTTCTTCCAACTAGCTAGTGATCTGCTTGTCTTACCTCATAGGAACTTTTTCTAGTGTGTTCTGGTTTTTAAAATGATTATAGAAATCCCTAGTGTGT
The DNA here is from genome assembly GCA_009831015.1 of Picea engelmannii. NCBI lineage: Eukaryota > Viridiplantae > Streptophyta > Pinopsida > Pinales > Pinaceae > Picea > Picea engelmannii. The sequence goes on along the minus strand of ML783854.1, from coordinate 765,944 downwards.
CATTGATCTTCTCTCACAGTGGAGGATCAAGATCTCCATCAGTCACAAAGGATTTTGGGCCTACCCCCGGTTGATCTTGAGCCACCGCTAAGGCAAAAACTCTCACTGTCACAGTACAACCTGCTATTCTCCTGCTTCTTTCCAAATTCCTCCATAAACCTCTGTAACCAAATCATCTCTTTACTAGGATCTGTAGCAACAACATACTCTGCCTATATTGTTGAAAGTGCAACAACCTTTTGAAGTTTTGAAATCCAACTTACTGTTGTTCCGCCCATAGTAAAAACATACCCTGTGGTGCTCCTCCTGTTGTCTTTATCACTTGCCATATATGAATAAACATATCCCTGTAGAAAAGTGTTTGAATCTCCAAAACATAATGCATGAGTAGCAGTACCTCTGAAATGCCTGAGAATCCATTTTACTGCCTCCCAATGTTCTTTACCTGGATTGTTCATATACCTTCTCACAACTCCCACTACATGTGCAATATATGGTCTTGTGCAAACCATTGCATACATCAAGCTACCAACTGTTGATGAATAAGGGACCCTGGACATGTATTCTATCTCCTCCTGTGTCTTGGGACACATTTCC